>JAMKCH010039508.1:0-26452 GCA_023653785.1 Ophioderma brevispina | reverse complement strand
CAAGCATCAGAGTCGCCAGACAACTACGTGAACCACGAGTATTGACTAATGATTTTAGCTAACAAGAAATGTGTTACAACAATTGGTTAACAAGTGTAACACTTTCTGTGTATTTCTTGATAGTTATGCCCTGTTTCTTGCATTTTAATGTATTCCAAGGGGGGTGAGTGTTTTGGGCCCTATAGACCTTTTTGCTCACTCCTCCATATAACTGTTTGTTTTTTCATACTGTGGAGTATGGGAAATAAAGTTGATGAACATATTGATCTAATCACCCAGCACTCCTCTTAGGACTTTCTTCGTAGCCAAAAAATCACATTTGCCACTATGGAATTTGTACAATTTCCACAGATGACTAGTGGACTACAAATCTATTTAGTTGTCAAACGTGTGTCGCTGTTGATATTATTTTGTTTTATATTCTGGTTTGGTCAAATAATAGACTTTCCAAACCGCTTTACCTGCACTGTTGTACACCTTGGCGTTCGAATACCTCAGCATAACTTTGATCCACATCCAAATATCCCATATACCCAATCATTACGGATCAACTGCAGTAAGTAGCAATACCAACTTCTCTACAAGAAACACCATTAACATTTCAGGAATTACTTCACGGTAACCCCTAATGTCCGCTAAATACCTGTGACCCCTTTTTCTTCCCTAACACCCTTTTGGCCCACTGCATAAGGATTATGAGGCAATTTTGATGAACCCTCAGGTATTTTTTGTGTGGTTACAGCAGCCATTTTGGTTATTTTCGCAGGGAACGATGGACCCCTCCCCCAAAAATGGATTGTTGTAACCATCCTTGTATAGATCGTGGACCCCCCCCGGTGGACCCTAGCTATACGCAATTTTTGGCCAAAAAGGGCCCATAGCGATTACCGAGATCGTATTTGGGCCTAAAGCATTTTGAAATATTGTTATGTAATACAGCAAGATGGTCTTTGACCTCAATTTATTATAAAAACCTTTGCTTTGGTGAGGTTCTTGCCCCATAATAAGTGAATCACCTTTATATCAGTACTACTATTATTGTATGTGTATCTTGTCTGTAAATGTATTTATTGCAAGCATTACAAAGAACGACCTTCTGCTGGCTTGAATTGCGTAGCCATGATATGTCCTTGTATCCATATTCTTGCTGATTTAAGCTTCTATTAATCTCGTCAATTTTTTATTTAATTACTGTTTCTCATGGATCGTTTGGGTGGTGTCTTTGGGAGAGTGACCTCAGACTCAATGAAATTCTAAGCAGCCCTGTCTTGATACAAACATTTGCTCCTGACATCAAAGCATACCATCAGAACTAACTGAAATTTTGGAAATAAGCCTTTCCTTACAGGATACCAATCACACATTTTAACCTTAACTGCCATAAGGGGTGTGCACTTCCGTTCAGTGCATAACGGGGGCGTTCCTAGGACCCCCCTAATAAAACCACTTCCCTAAGGACTTTTTTCTGAATGAAATCCACCACAGTGTTAGAAGGCTTCAAGACATCAACATAACGAAATAAAAACGGAAGTAAAGTTGTTTCAGTAAGAAAATTAGGGGAAAACCTTGATTGTTAACTTCGCTCGTCAAAAATGTTGCGAAAGAACACTAATATTGTTTTCTTTCTTTCTGTGCATTTTCTACGGCATTGCTTCACCTAGACTAGTGGCTGATTGCTTTAATTTGGTGAAGAATGAACTATTTTCCCATATTAAGCACCACTAAGAGGTTCATGGCTTTTATCAATATTTTTAAGGTTACTGATCATTTACCCATGGTTCCTACAGTAACCGCTACATTATGTTATATAAAAGATTATGGCTCCATTGGCCTACTATACTTCCAGATTTTTTTAATTATTTATATTTTACTTTGTTTATGTCACTAGGTGTATGCATATGAAACAGAAATCAACAGTAACTCAATAAGATTTTTTATTTTTGTCCGTGGTACTAATTCCGTTAAGTGCCTAAGGGGGGCTCCTAAGGGACCCATGCTATTAACGCAAAAACAACAACGATGGATTTTGGATTTTTTTGCACCAATGCAAAGCGAACTACAAGTTTAGACAAATACAAAAATGATAAAACCAAATATATTGCAACACAGCGTTAAAAAAAATCGCCGGCTGAAAAACAAAAACTGGGTCCCTAGGAACCCCCCCCTTATGCAATTATGTTAAACACAAATGAAGGCACAAGGATAATTGATTCCCTTTATCTATGGCTCTAAGTCCAACCTAAAATATATGGCAAAGTTTGTTTTGTCTGACCATTTTAAGGGTTGAAACATGCAATGGTGGCATTCTTATTAATCTGTTAAGCGATAATCAGTATTTTTTTTCAAATCAAGATCAAAAGTTTTATGATATTTATCCTACATGCAATGACATGCATCTAGGACAGACCCAAATCCACGAAATTGTGTTAGTTTTTCAAGCGATTAACCATCTCAAGCTGGACTGTATTTTTGGTTGTCAACTCGGTCAAGAGATCTATTTTAAATCATTTATAAAACAAAGCCAGCACTATCATTTACCATGACAATCTCCTTCAACCCCACAATCACGTCTCCTAAGTGTTTTTTTTTTGCTCACTCTTCCCTTTCCCAACCTTTTCTGTGAATTGATATTTCCAAACAATCTCTTTGAAGGCTTTAATTAGATGCTGCTTTAATGAAGGCAGGTGTCTGAATTACTAATTACTTTTAAATAATCCCAGGATTTTCCTCTCCGGTCTGAATTGTGCGATTGACTCAAAATTCAGAAGATTGCCTCAAAAATGTGAAAATCAACTTTCATCAAGAATTAGACAGCCCAAGAAAATCAAGCCAACCCAATTTAAAATAATGACTCAACAACACTCCGTTGTTGAAATCGTTGGGTACACTTGCTAATTAGCTTATGGGTACTAAAATAACAATAGTAAATCCACCTTTAAAGTTTGTTCAATTTGTGTGGTGCTTTCCTGATCCCCTACCACCCCTCTCCACCAACCAAGGTTTGAGAACACACATAATACCTTCCAACATGGGTCTCATGCTCACACACTGATTGATTTTAAATGGGATTTTTGACCACTACTCTCCTTAGTTGCTGAAGCAAATTGTGTCCCCGTTCCAGGAGCGCACTATTCATTATCTTGATGCTAAGGCACAATGACAGTATCAACATTTTTCTGTGAAAGTTTACAAGGTTAGAATTGCAATTCTAAGCACAACACTCCCTCACTGGTCTCGTGAGTTAGGTAGCTAACCTCATGATACAGTCGTTTGGGGTTCAAATCCCATTCCTTTCCTGCTTCTTGTGATTCCATAATTTGTCCTTTTCTTTTTTTTCTTCTTTTTTTTTTTTTCAGGTTAGAGGGGAAATTAGTCCATGGGACAAGAAATGTAACTATTTGTGACAGATGTTATTGTGTCACACACTTTTGGCCCGGGTTTTAGGTCTAGAGAGAAAACACTGCTATTCTCAGAACAGAACTGCATTTCTCCTAGTGTGCTGAAAAGACTATCTAATTTCTATAACAGCTTAAAAGCACACCTCAGTGTCCACTGGAAAATATTTAAAATTTGGAGTACAGGTACCTTGCAGATCAGGATAATTTAGCTTAAATTTCATACAGTATATTTCCCAAAAGAAATTTGACAAAAAAAAAAAGGATGAAACGTGGTGCTGAAAAAACGATGAATCTCTATTCAACTGCTGTTTACGTTTTTAGTGTCCTTTCGTACAAAACCTCCAACATTGACTAAAATGTCCATCCAGGTTTATCCTTATTAGGTTGCTTTTGGTCAATGACTACAAGTATGTTAGACTATTTATACCTGTTCCAAAAATGCCAAAAATCTGGGTTTTTTCTTTTTTTAATTTAAAAAAAATAATATTATATTTTCAGATTTTCTGATTCAGCAATCACTGATAGTGCATTAAAAATTAAATAAACAAAAAAACAGAACACCACACACATTTTTTTTTAATCCTTAATCCACAGTCACAAAACTTCAAAAAGTTCTCATATACTTACTCAGATCAATTCTGATTTCTGGCCTAATTCCAATTCAAGCAAAGTTGATAAGCCATGCGCTCAACACAAGAGTTCTTATTATATCCCTGGTAACATGTATCCTTCACTTTCACCCTACTCACACATGGCAAACTGGAAACAAAAAAATTGCCTTCAAAACATTAGCCGTACTTGGCGTCGCTTCCATCAGTTGTCACACATAAACGTCACATACTAGAATATGAGAGACCAAATTGCATACTACGTATCCCGTCTTGTTTGTTGATTTGATGAGGCTTCCTACAGCTCTGCGCCTTCCCTTAATTTAGAGTGCCGTGTGTGTATCCTGACAGGTGAACAAGGAAAAAATGTATCACCGCAACTTGGAATCACTAAGAAAATCATCCTCCTTAATACGAGTATGGTTTCCCTGAGTTAAATGTATCCCGAAAGGTAGATAAGACACAGTATGATTACATAGCACACCTTTACAAATCCTCTCTCCTGCCCAGCTGGTAAACCGTATGTTTACCTTAACGATCTCGAGCGTGGGCAGGGGATTAGCGCCGATTTGCATATGATCCCTCAATATGATGTCTTGCTGACTCTTTCCCTCCTAGGGCACCGACCCCTTGTTTGTTGGTACTAGCACCCACTAGAACGTGGAAACTTCATAGCCCCAATTTTAGGCATCAGCTGGAAGTTGGAGAACAGATGGGGTCGAGTCGAGCAGCAGCTGATATGATGCCCAGTTCATGTTTCTATACGGTTGTCTTGTGGCGATAGCGATCTTAAAAAACAATAGTTTTAAAGATGTGGGTAATTAAAAATGAATCAAATGAAAAGAACAAAAAACAATTAATATTAACACATTTTGTGGACTATATTGTTTTTGGTTTCTTGACAATCTGTTATTTTGAGGCAACAGTTGACTTTTCTGATCAGTGGCACAGTGAACTTTTACAATTTGTCTACCACTTTACAAAAAATACAATGTATAAGATAGACTATGAACCATCAATCTCAAGTTTATGAACACAGTTCAGGACCTTCATTATCTATAACCTGTTCAATATAAGGTGGAACAGACCACCATTTTTTGCCACTTATCATGTTCTCAGTTAATGCCTGAGGAGAGGCCTCCAAGTTTGAGCAAAAATATGCTGTAGCTGCATAGTATATTAGCCCTACGGCTGCATATGACCCCTGGCATTCCCCAGTGTGTTATCGTATGTACAGTGTATTTTGGTCCAACGGTTATGTTTCCTCTTCTAGTGTTTCAAACTGTAATGTTAAAATCTACCTCCTGGTTTGAAGGATGATTTATGATATCTAAACATTCATATTCATATATTAGGTTATTACAGGAGCCAGGTTAACTGAACTACCAATTTGTAAGTCATGAAGTTTAGATGCCATGCATGAGGTGAGTACTTGTACTTGGAAGGTGGAATTCTTTTGTTCATGGATCAAACAACGAAAGAAGTCCACATTTTGCATAAAGTCACAATCACGGATGGCATCAAAAAACTTTGATATTTTATCCTCAAATAGTGTCTAAAACATTATCAAGACACATACAAATGGCAATGCAAATAACCATGAGCTGTCAGTTCATACTTGCACGCCTACCTAACCCTCTCATGACTTTCTTGGACTATTTGAAATGGCAGCCAAATTTAACATTTCATATTAAGTTTAAACATTCAAACAAATCCCCCCCCCTTAACAAAAAAACAAATGCATAGATGCATTACTTCAAACTGAGATAATTTACGGAAGCATCTCAAAATCACATCACTTCATTTGAATGTGTCCTATAATGCACCATGAATCTCATTCTCATGGCAGAGTTCAGTGTTTTTCCTTCACTACTGTTTTTTCAAGGGGACACCCATTTAATTTTGAAAGTTTCTCCATCTAAATTTGGCCCAATAATTTGCAAGTCCTAGATTCTGCATAAATTAATATTGGTTGACCAAAAGTGAGCCTTGTTTTTACTCATAACATCCATACCAAACCTTTAAGCCCTAACTTTCACAGGGTAAATTAATGACAAACATAGCTCCTTCAACCCAAAATTTTGATCACTTCCAGTAACCTTTTTGTGCTGGGGACAAGGCTATTGAGCATCACAGCCACGTACCTTTAAAAATAACACCCTTTTTTTTAGTATGGTGTATGATATGCAGATTCTTTGGGATATTCCTTTCAGTACTTCTGAAGCAAAGCATGCGTAAATCCACAAGAAAGCATCTACAGCATCGACCAGGTTCGAGGTCAGCTCTTCAATCCTGCAGCCTTAGAGCCAGACAAAGGTTCTCATAGTGATTCGTGAGCATGTTGTTGCTGATGATGTTGCCATCACTTCACATTCCAAGCAGACCTTCAGCTGCTCATTATATCGCTTCTCAAAGGCATGTAAGGACTTCGGACTTGTCATCAGTTTGGGCAGAAGACTAATGTCCTTGGCCAAGATGCTCAGAACCCCCTTTCATCACAATCGACAATTACACGTTTGAGGTTGTTCAGGACTACACCTACCTAGGGTCCACATCATGAGATCTGTCTTTCGATGCAGAAATCGGCAAACGCGTTTGGTAAGCTGCAGCTACTCTTTGCCCGGCTTACAACGCAGTGTGGGAAAATCCGAAGCTTTCCATTAAGACAAAGGGAGCAGTTTACAACGCCTGTATCATCAGCACATTACTGTATTGTATTGAGACAGGGACTACTACTCTAGGCATGAAGAACTCAACACTCCATCTCTGTGCTGTATAGATCAATTTCTTGGTGTCACCTGGAAGGACCTTGTGCATCCAAATTCAGAGCTCCTGACTCGATTGGACTCCCCACCATCTCTACCTTTGCTATAGACAACGCAGACTCCGATGGCTGGCCATGTCCGTTCGAATGGAGGATGGCCGTCTAACGAAAGATATCATGTCATGCTTAGCCTACATCTGGCAAGAGGAATTTGGTTGCCCTGTCCGCTACCAGATATTTGTAAGACGTGAATTTTTATAACCCCTGAACCTCGACATTGGGTGCTGGGAGAAACTGGCTGACAATCGTCACCTGGTGGAGAACAGTGAAGCAACACCTTGAGCTGGGAGAACAAACAGATCATCACCAGTTTTTGGAAGCAGCGAGCTAAAGAAAGCTGCACAGATCCATTCGATAGCCAAGCTGTGGACTTCCCATATATGTAGCACCTTTGGCAGAGACTGCCACTCAAGATTGGCCTCTTCAGCCAGACGTCGCTGGTTTCCCCTAACTGTGACTTAATGTGGGCACTTTATCCATATATTCGCTTGTGACTGATGGAGGCCATGATGATGATGATGATAATGCAGACCAAAGTGTCCCAGTTTCTTGTTAATTTATTATGTACATCCACTTGAACTTTGCTTAGAGGTTGAGCATATTGTAGATCATACTCATATTAGTGGGGTATAGGTACCAACTCTTGTGTACAAATAGAATGGCTTAAGTACATACCTTAGAGCCTAGGATCATAAATAACTAGTAGTGAAAAAAATCTAAGGACCTCTCACATTATACTAGTTAGTGATGGAAATGAACAGATGTTGCTCTGGCAGCTTCTATTGCACTCCCACATTACACTGTGAACTTCAATTGTGTTACATGAGAATACCAACATAATGAAGGCTTTATCGTAACATTTCTGACACTTGGACACACTGGAATAGTAATACAACAAAATGCTGGCTTGTAACAGGGGAACATTTCTAAAGTATTTTCTGCACTGCGACGTGCAGGATTAGGCATCAGTGGCAGAATCATGTTGGTTACTGGGTCACGGGCTACCAAGAGAATGAATGTGAAACCGGGTCTTGTTTTCCCCTAGAATCTGAAAACTGGCTGAAAATAAGTTGGATGAATTGTCAATGAAAGAATTACAAAGATGTCACCAAAAATTGCTGCAGTAGCATATAGTGAGAACTATTATTCAGGTTTTAAATTTTCACTGAAAAAGCACCCAAAAAACAAGCTTATTTAAAAAAAAAAAAAAAACTTCTTTAAAAATACAAAATCCCAAATTTGAGTACTTTGTGACTCCAAATGTGTTTGAAGGTTTTGAGTTTTATTTTTTTCTTGTTATGTTTTTTGTTTTATAAATGAACAGTTTCATTTTTAGGCCAAATCTGAGTGCTTTGTCTCCAAATTTAGTGTGTGTCATTTGTATACAGTGAGATCAAATTTCCCCTGTTTAGCGGTAGCAAAATGCTAACCCATTTTTAAGTAACTGCTTCACAAATTTATGGGCTGTATAGCAATTTTTTTAAAAATGCTAAATATATAAAAGCATCACACTTATATAAATTGTCAAAACTGCTATAAACAAAAAAAAATTTCAAAGGAATTGTGCCAACTCCTGTTTGATAATGAAGCAATCATTAAGGCTAATTTATACACATTCACTCTTTGACCTCGCTCATCTTGCTAACTACAACATTGCAGAATATACATCATACACATTTATCAGCATTAAGAACACCAAAGACCTCTCTGAAAAGTATTACAACATTACAATCAAATAGAGGCATACAACTGACTTTCACAGAGGTGAAGATGGGGAGATGATCAAGAGGCTATTACCTAGGATAAGTAAAAGGCATATTATCAGTCATGATTGAACAAGGTTGTAAGTGCAATAGCTGCCATGTGATTAACTCGTGTGGGCGCGCAGCCATGTATTAGAATAACTCAATTTCTTTCTGGAGTCAGTGGTTCTTGACATGGTTCTTCATGGAACTTTGCTGCCTGTAAAGAACCTTTTCAGAACCCACTGACCAAAGACTGGCAAAATAGTAATGTTAATATAATTGTTGGATGGGAATTTTGACAAGGCAGCTATGCACTTCGACATTGTTGCCCTCACATGCCAATATATAACCCCACTGCCTAATGTCAACTACTCAATAAGATGGCAAATGTAGTCCACTTCGCCATGCACCAATGCCCTGGGGCATGTAACTGATCGCCAAGTAAACCTCCCACTCAATGTATCGGCATTAAGTGAGGGGGAGTGGTTCCCCTGTGTAATATTACATGACTTTGCTATTTTGAGGTAAAGTAAACAGGCTGCACTCAAGGGGTCACAGCCTGAGGGCTTGTACTACAAATGCTGCAGAGCTTTGTTTTGTCTGTCAAATATTTTCATTTATGATTGTCCAGTAAATCTACGCAAATGTTAATGGGATTGTAGGTTGGAGCACTACTACACAACTAGCTTCTTCTTGGCGTACCCTTGTAGATTGGTACCATATCACATAGCTGCAAAAGAGGGTATTGATTTACCTATGAGTGTATTGAGTTCTTAGGTACCTTCATGGGTACCTTTACCACAGTACACCCCAGTGTAAATGCCGGCAACAACAACATGGCATATTTTAATAACTTTTACTAATTTGCTTACATCTTGATGCAAACATTTTATCTTCTTCAGTAATCACTGGTTGCCCCTATCTTATTAATACTGAATCTCTCACAAATCTTTTATCTCTTCCTCTTCCTCGAAAGTCAAAACTGATTTTTAGTAATATGCAATTAACAAATGATATTGCTAAGTCAACAATGAAACAGAAAGGATGAACACAATACAATGGTTTGTGCCCTCTATGGGGCAAAGGTTTGTCTCTAGGCACTGACCTAGAACTCAGTGTCCATCAGTTTACCTGAGACAACTCATGCACAGCTTCTCATAGGTACTGCACCTGTCAATTGAATGTCCCCCGGCCCCTGGGTTACCCCCGGGGATGGCCGGGCTTGCATGCAAAGTTAGCCGGGGAATATTGATCATTTTTTTCGCCCGGGTGGGTCGGGAATCTAACCGGGTTTGTCGGCCGATTCACACTGGCCACAAGGCCGGGATTTTGGGCGGGGATTTTGGGCGGGATGAGCGGGTTTTTGCATTAGCTGACCGTGCCTTGCCATGAAATTGCAACTAGTCTCAAACCCGGGTGCCGGGTCTACTGGCGTAGCGTTTGACCGGGATTTGCTAACAAGTTGGGCCGCTGAGACGCAGTGCATTGGCATGGCAACCACTACACAAAATGCACAATCATGTGCTTGCCAGCTGGGACCTGCATGCTGAAATGACGCAGGTTACAAACTGAACTTCGGTTAGCTCCGAATCTCCTATTTTAAAGAGCAAAATCTCCAAAGTTGGAGTATGAAAAACAATTAACGAATTAATTTATTTCAAATGCACAAAGCTTTCCGATTTCAAGATTTTAACGTGGCCCGCAGAACTCTCCGATTTTTGTCGTCTTGCATTTTAAAATAATGACATGCCAAACCTCAGAAATTGGAGTAATAACGAAATATAATATTTCAACAAGGCGCAAAACCCTCCGATTTTACTTTTTGCGATGGCCGCAGGCCCTCCGATTAAAGATTTTGGCGTATGATTCGTGACCTCAAAATCGGAGTGATATTACATAAATACGCAGTAGGCTACTTCTCAATTATAGAGTTATCAAATTTCGCGTGACCAGTGCGTTCGTCTCGCCAAAAGTCTCACCACAAAAAATTTGATTATTAAAATAAACGCACCTCCAGAGTCTCTCCAAACGCCACATTGTGTCAGTACTCTCTGATTATTTTTTCAAGTTCCGTGTTGTTCTCACAGTTTTGTAGACATTAAAGCCCGAACTCCACTCTCTATTTCCAAAACTTTTGATCTTATTTTGGATTTCTCCATCTTTTTCTCTCCAGTGTTAACATTTGGTGAAATACACGGGGTATATTTAAACGCTTTGGAAACTGCCTTGCCTACCTTCTAACCACTGTCAATGTAGTGTTAATAGCCTGGCACATGGCCGGGCACTGTCCAGGATTGGTCCGATTTTGCAGCAATGCCCCGCTAATCGAGGGTCCTGGACTTGGCCGGGATTTCCACGCAATATTGCCCCAGCCGGTCGGGGACTTTGGCTGGGATTTGGCGTGTAGTGGCAACATTTTTAAAACTACAACTCTGTGCAAGCCCCGCCATCCCCGTGTACCCAGGGACCGGGGACAATCAATTGACAGGTGCATAATTTCTAAGAAACTTAAACTGTTCTGCATCTTCTCCCGTGACTGGTGTCTTGCTTCATATATCGTTAGCTGCAAATCCTGCTATTGATAAACAAGTCAAGTTTGTTGCAGGCTCTACCCTATGATACAACTTCGATACACATGGAGGCCCTGAAGTATGAATTAACAACAACATCACAGTAGGTAAAAACTGTGAGCAAGTGACAGTACAGTATTTGTTTTTTTTTTTATTGATTGCAAGTCAAAGAAACTCCTGTTTTTATATGTGCTCTATTAAACCATGTGCTCAGTGGTGCAAATTCCTCTGTTTAGCGTAGCAAAATGCTACCCCTTTTTCGAGTAACTGCTCACAAATTTTTGCTTGTATAGCATTTTTTTAAATGGCTATATATAAAAGCATCACACTTATGAATAAATTGTCAAAAACCTGCTATAACAAAATGTTTAAAGCATTTGCACATTGCATGTGCTCCATGCTGTCAAACACACAACACCACCTGTGGAGATTTTGTAACATGTTTCAGACATTGTCTTTAAGGCGAGTGAGTTTTGCTCCCCTACAACTCTCTTTAAAGAGCATTTGATAGCTCCTGTGATGCAGCTCTCTAGTACATTGTAGGAGAGTGATTTGTACCTCCTCTTGGAAGATAATTTTTTATGTACACCCCAGTGCCATGGTAAATGTTCTTAAATTTACCTCTGACAACTCCTTAATTTGACATAAGGCTTTTAGAAGCACTACCCCTAACCCCCCCCTCTATTTTTAAAGACAGTGTCCTGATTGTTAATGCTTGCACTTGGCCTCCCTCACCAAACTTTTCACTGAATATTTGAAAAGATAAAATTTGATCAAATGTCCGTATTTGACAATCAAAATTAGTCTGCAATTTAAAATATTTTTTTTTTAATCATTCGACGAAAAAACAAGCTAAAAATTCTTTCTTTCCATGTTTTAGCATAAAGTTAATTAATAATCTTATATTTTCAATAAAGTTGATATTACACACAGATTCACAACAGAAGCTTCGAGGTGCCTTTTCGTGATTTCAGCAACCTTCTGTTTTATTCATTGATCATAGATATCGTCGAGAATCTATTCTCCAATTTGAGGAGCCGCATCCCCCTACCTTTGCGGTTTTGTGTTATGAGCATTGCTTGTTTCCACGGTGCCCCAGAGGCTACTGTGCTGTATTTCTGTCCGTTTTACGGCCATAAAAGATAAATTTGCAAATTTCCCTACAGATGCCCCGAATTTGCAACTTAGATTTGGCACACATGGATTACTAGGCTAACGGTTCAGATTATATAAAAATCCCTCAATATTTTTTAGGTAAGTCGGGGGGGGGGGCGAGGCTTTGGGATCACGAAATGCCCCTTTAAACAATACCTTTATTCCTAATTAACATTGAGAATTCTGAATTTAAAGTTTAGAATTAATCACTTTCCATAAAATTACAAATTATGAATGTGGCAATTCTTGTCAATTAGTTTGTCATGTAATTTAATTATCATGTGCTAACATGAATCCACAAGTGTCTCATTACTTGTTACAACATTTTAAAAAGTGATATTTTTTTAAGTCCATGAAAATATCTGTGGATTATTAAAATTAATTTGCATACGAAGTTTAATAATTTGGCAAATAGACACTTTTTTGATAAATTGATCTTCTCAGTGAGTTTCTAACTTCTTCTCCTGTTGTTCCACACACCACCACTGACTGAAGACACTATATTTTTGCCAATGGCTAGTTAACATGCATCAAATATTGGGTCATAAGTAAGTTCACATAATAGTAGTCTTTATGTAGGTGACAAAATGGCCAACCATACTTCCCAGTCCCTGTCTCTCATTATCAGGAGATCATCAAGTCAGCATGTGTGTGTCCTTGTGAGAAGCACTTCAACTCACCACACACTCTAAAACCCCCCAACCAGAGCAAAACCGTAACCACACAGCACCAAAACACTAAAAAAACTACTATGCACTCGGTTAGAACAAGTTCCAGATGTAAGCGATTCATCATCATAATACGATACTCCATGGGCACAAAATCGTTGACTGGAACAGCACAAAACCCCACAAAACAAACACACACAATCTACAAAAACAAACACCGTCGAAGCATGGTATCCCCGGTCATGGGACTGGGGCCCAAAGGCCCTGTTCAAGACAGCCCTCAAATGTCCTGCTTTTAGCTCATACTAATCTCTCAGCTGAAATGCTCACAAAGAAAGATACTCCCAATGTTTTCCTGAATTTCCAAAGAATCCGCCTCCAAATAGGTGTTGGATGAAGTGCAAGTGCCTCCCAACATCAAAATTCACTAAACAAACATCGGCTATCCTTGTGACGTACATCTCTTAACTATTACACACGATATTCTGTAGCTACAAACTCATATCATATTCTCTGACATTTTATACGACGGGATTGCACCGTGGTATACAGAGAAGCCTTTGGATAGATTATGGTCAAGAAGGAGACAATAAGAACGTGGAAAAAGAGGTAGTTTGTTCATGGAGTCATGGTGGGAATATATATTGTTTGAGGCAAGTTAATGCATGCAAACGAAGCCCCAGTGTGAACCTGCATTTACTGATGACTTTGGAAAGGGGGTTATTTTGAAGGGCTGGGGATGTGGATCGGAAGTGTAATGAATGGAGAACGTGTTGTTGGTGCCACACGGCAGAATGGCTTGACAGGTTTTTAGTTGTAAAATACAGCAACTGCTCCGTGTAATACTTGACCCAATTTTCAATGGAGAAAACATCAGAATACATGGATAAGGCCTGAGAATTCTGCTTAAATGACAGAAAAGAACTGATTGAGTAAATTTTTCTTCCCTTAGAATTTTTTTTTCAGCACACAAATGTGGTCATTTTGATTATGTCTCCCATTTTCACATTGTGAACTGATTATGAACATGCATGCATGAGAAATCCACTGAAACCTGAAAAATAGCGTGAAAATGACCAAAATGGCCCTAAAGCGGGCTGAAAATATAGAAATTTTGTAAATTTGAACAGCAAAAAGCCTGAAATTCTTGTGTCTGATGTAAACACAGGGTGAATGACATGGGCAGTAGTGACAGGTGATAGCCCAACATCATAACAAAGTTTGATTGAAAAACAAATTTTACAATACAAAATAATACCCAGTTGTTGACCTTCCTGACATTTCCTGACCCCTATAACACACACTGATGGCACCCTAGGGCACTGAGTGAAATTGATAGTATTCCCTTTTGAAGGTGTGGTAGTACTCTCAAATGAGAAGCTATTATGATGACCAAGTTTGGTTGGAATAGTCTGTTATCACACAAAAAAGGTGGTAAATTGTTTAAACCTTTTCAGATTCCTGCACTCCTGTGACAGGCCCAAGGAAGCACCTCACGCATGACATGCATGAGTTAACAAGTGTCAAATAATAAGCTGCACGATGATCAGTTCTTTAGAATAGCACAGAATAGTAAAATTAAATTCAATTTTAAGACATTCCCCCACATCTGACCACCTGGGGCCAAAACAGATCCTTCTAACAGCAATTTATTATGAGCAGCCCCAAGGAACTCAAGTTAGAAAAATAAACTGACAAAACATGGACAGATAGACAAACATTTTCTGTGGGAGTACTTATTTCCAGTGTTAATTCATTGACCCATAACGGACTGACAGCAATAAGAAATTGCAAAATCCACGGCATGGACTTGGTTCGGATTAATAATATTATGAAAAGGTTTCGAACGTGTGTGGTTGGCTAATGGATTATGAATATTCGTCTTAAACAACTTCACATATTGTTAAGGGGTGTTGATTATAAAAAAGTCACTTCTTGATGACTGCCAATAATTGGAATGGATGAAATCCATCATCAACATTCAATTGATTTTTCAAGATTGAGAGAAAAACTTGAAGACAGACCAGCTTGTGCATGAGAGAGGGTAGAAGGGGAAGAAAGAGGGGAAGAAAGATGTAGCGAGAGAGATGGAACTTCTTCCAAAAACCCTTCACCGCCAAAACAGTTAAAGGTAGTACCATGGTATACCTTTAAGAAGAGAAAGGTTAGGCAAGTTTCAAGCTATTTCTATGCCAACAATGCCGATTTCCAAATTGTTTGAGGCCGATGTAAATCGGGCTTACAAAAGAAGCATGAGCTGTGAAGGGGAAGACTTCATACTATAGGTTAATAATGGTAATTCCTAATGCACATAAAGCACATCGACATAAAAAATACACAGATTGTGCTCATTGAAGCAGTAATTCTTAATTCAGAGTTCACTTACTCATATTTCTTTCAGAAAAGCTGTAGGGGAAGATGAAAATATAAGTTTGATGGTTTCAAACAAAAATATGTGTATTAGATGATATAGAGAACATTTCTATACTTGCAGTTTTACTATCTCATACTGGCACGATATACCTGAAGTATACATGGACAGATATACTCACATATGGACAGACACACAGACACCAATACAACACGGACACACACACCACACACACACACCACCTCACACACACGACACACATTGACACACACAACACACCCCAACCACACTTGAATTCATGTGCACACACACCACACTATACCAGTCCACATTGAATACATGCACTACAAATACATTACGCACATGACACACCCCACACACACTCTAAAAAAAAAAAAAAAACCTATGCACACACACTCTAAACCTATGCACACACACATACACACACCGAGATCAAGTACATACATCCACAAAAACTATTAACATTCTCCTCCCATCCCCAGATGATGGACCTATAAACAAAAACCAAGCTACCTACAATACACACATCAACTCATCTCAATGCCAGGCATCCAGATTGTTGACATTTTAATGTTGAGACAGATGACAGACAAAAACCTAAGCAAACCAACCACAAGGAGAATCAGCCTCATCACCAGCCACCACCAATAAACATTTTGATGGCCAATAATTGTCTTACACAGGGATCATGGCATTATTCAGTACATCTTGCAAGGAGAAGGAGAAGCGACTAGGGGGTCAGACCTCATTGTAAACACAGTGCAAACACAGATCTCCTCCACCGCGTGACTGCAGCTTTTAGTCAGAAAAGAAATCTATCATACTCAAATAAATACAATAAAAGTAGCCTTCTTTTATTTGGTCAATGAAATAGAGCTATCATCCTCACTAACCACACCCAGGCACTGGACTTCAGTTCCCAAGACATGTCTCACTTAATTCAAACCTCAAACATTTATACATATAATTACGATCCATATCAAACTTAGGTGAATTGAAAAAAAACGCCATTCAGCATGAAGTCCGGGATTAAGTTCTTCCTAAATGCATGTATCAAACCAGGGGTTACTCGGAGTTCACACAACAATCAATCATGTTTTGAATTTTGCAGATAAATCAGAAGGTTGCAGTGGACGAATGAGAGATACCTATAAGGCATTAAGGAGCAGCGCGCACAGTGATATGCGTTTCCAAGAAATACCAATGGAGTATCAATTTGTGAAATATTGGCATGATGGGGATATATTAGCTTTTATATAGTAAAACACATAAACATAGTTCTGTCATTTGATTGGATGGAGCCTTATCACGATGACATAAAATATTGAGACTAGTTCCCCAAATTTTTACAGGAGGGGAAAAAGTTCCCATACAAGCTACTATTTCCCCCATCACGGGGAAATAGTTCATTTTTACGGGAACTTTTTTGACCCGCATTGCCTCTGGTTTCTTGCATCGCCCATTGCTCACGGGGATTGATCTGAACCGATCAGCGAGCAGCCGACCTCGACACTTCATCGATCTGTCTTACTGCTCGATATTTGCGTGTTTACATTCCACCGCTGGGCAATTTCCATGAATTTTTGAATCAAAATGGAGAAATCTTGATGATGTAGATAGTGCATACCGTAAAACCAAATGCATATGTCATAGAGCAGTTCGAGAAATTTCTGGAGAAGCCGCGATTGGATTGAACCATGGACTAGACTAGGCCTGCTTGACTAGCCTTGTGAGTTGCGGTGGCAGCTGATCTCGACGAGAATTGGCAAGTTTTCAATTGACAGAAATTTTATATGTTATATAAAACAATATATTGGACTGCTATTATATTCGTGAAATGGTGCAAAAATACCACCCCGGGTACTGGAGGACCGTGGGCCTACTATTTTCTTCGACCTTCGGTCTCGGGTAAATAGTATAGGCCCCCGGTATTCCAGTCACCTGGGTAGTTATTTTGCACCATTCCCGTCATGGAGCAGTGTCAATATTGTCTAATATACAAAGAATCAGTATCACCATACATCACTGATGTTAGAAACTTGCAAGCCTGGAAAAGTCGGGAACGGGGTTTCCCAGGAAATCTTACTATTTGGAGGGAAATTTTTTGTTCATGATTAAAGAAACATATGAATTGAAGGGAAATTTTCCAATCTTGAAGGGAAATTTTGATTGTGTTCCCGGGGAAATTTGGCATTTTTTCCAGCAGTTAGAAAGGAAAATGTATTTGCAGATTTGTGGGGGGATAAGGACTATGTATGCAGACTGGAACGCCACCATCCAGGTCCAGGAATCCACATGTAAAAACATTTTGGCTGGGACCCTGTTCATCCAAATGAGTGCAAGGCAATATGATTGAATTAGGGTAACAAATCTTTTTTGGTACAGCTGTAAAGGGTCTAGTAAAAATAGACAGGACATATAAAAGTGGTACACTGGATTCAAAGAAATTTGAACATTGAAATGTTCGTAATTATGGAGTGTGGGCTTTGAAGTAACACAGGCTATTTTTAAACAAAATGATAATTCGACCTTAATTTGCTGCTAAAATAGACTAGACCTTCAAAAAACACAACATTTTCATACAAAATTACATATTTACATTATATGGAGCTTGAATAATTATAACACTCAATTGACCAATTGGGTCCTTGGTGGCCCTTACTTTTCCCCCCCCCACACTTCTGGTTTATGGTCAATTTTAGACGTTATTTTTTTTTTTTTTTTTTTTTTTTTTTTTTTTTTTTTTTTTTTTAAAAAAAAACAATAAAATAGGCTTACCAATAATGAGTTAAGTTATGAGGGTCCCATAGGAACCACTACAGTTTATTACAAAGTCATTAGGCCATACATGGAAAGGGGCTGATTTGGACTTATTCAATTCAAGGTAGAGGTCTAACACATCAAATTTTTTACAACCATGCAATTTTGAAACATCCATCCTGGGAATTCCCTTTTTTCAAATTGGTGTGCCCACAAGTTGTGGCTATTAGCATAACATTCAGCTTAGAGGTAAAATCACAAATTAAAAATTTTAATATCACTTTGGAGAAATTCTGAAAGCACATACAGCAAGAATGAAAAATACATGAAAATAAATTCAAGATCAAATTAAATTCTCCTGGAAACTTCCTACTCTTAAAATAGTCCCTGATAAATAAAACTATGAACATCAATATATCTTCTGCACTTCTCATTTTTTGAAATGCCAAAAATTGAATTATTAGTCAAATTCCCTCAAACTCTTTTATTTAAATCCCAAGATTAAATGAACAATGATACAAACCTGCATGAATATAACCTACCTTTTTTTGGTGGGTTTACCCAAAATGCCCATTTTGCAAATCGTATCCAATCACTTTTTCTCCACACAACCACTACTTTTACATCAGCTATCAGAAATGACCAGACTATCCCTAAGTTGGAAACGGTTTAAGTTAGCCATGGGTATTTTTTATGCATTAGACACTGAACCAGACCGGTGCATTTAATTATCATATGTACATTTGACTCTTGCAATTCAAATATTTCCTTTTTGGCCATTAAATCTCAACCATGGCATTTTTTGCACTGAGAATCTCTGTTGGCAACTCTATGTATTTATAGAACTCTCTGGTGTCTTATAGGACATTACTTGAATGTACTTTCAATAATTTAAAGCCCCTCAGAGGACTTTCAGAATAAAATCATTTGTGTGTTCGAAGTGAAATATAAGTTCCGGGATAGATTTTATTCAAATGTATTCACGGGTTGTATAGCTTATGTGACGAACACAGATTTCAATTTTTTATTGCCTTTTTTTCAAAAAAGGCATTCTGGAGACAATTATTAATTCATGTTTTTTCAATTTCCCTGATTTTTGTACAAGTAGCAGATTTTGCACATGAAAAAATTTACAAAGGCAGCCAAAATGGTGAAAACTGTGTTTTTTCCTAACTTGCACTGATCACTGTGATAAGAACTTTGATATTTTATATTGTTTCATATGAATTTGTACTAAACAAATATTTTATTTCTTTGAGTACTGGCCAGAAAAGTAGCCAAGACAAAAGAAGTTTGGGTTTGGAAGTATTTAAGAAGATTTTTTTTCAGAAACGCCAAGAAGCCATTCTCAATTACTTCTAGAAGTGACACATTTGCATCAGGACAAATCGGTGTTTATTTTTGAAAGAGAACCAAATTTAACAATTCTTTCATCACTTTCAAGTGAAATCATGTTATTTTTTAAGTTATCAGTAGTTTCATAGTTTCTCACAAATTACACAAAAAAGATATTGTTAACTAAATAGTCGCAGTTCTCGGCCGTCACACTCACTATATTTAAAGAATATAAGGCTGTGGGCTGCTCTATGACCTTTGACTTGGCACGTGACCTTTGAACATATGAGGGATCCAATTGTGCACCTATGACACAAGTTAGGTTCTAATTGAAACTTCAATTTGTAATTGAGGCAATTTTACATTTTTTTTTTTTAATAAATTATAATATTGCAGTAATCATAATATTATGAGGGATCCCATGGTTTCCCCTATGACACAAGTTTGAGATAAAATGGGATCAATTAAGCCCAAATTAATTGGGCGAGCTATGAGTTACACAAAAATATTGGGGCGAGAAGCAGTCGAGCCCAATATTTTAAAACTCATTAGCGAGACCAATTAATATTGGCGGGTAAATGATCCAATTTTATCATTATCATGTTTGGATCGATATATGTTTTGATCGCTTACTTGGACTCCTCAAAACTGATAATGTTGTGAAAGATAACCATCCATGAAGTGTTAGACAGTATGTACGCCCGAACTTGGCCACCATGATAATAATATTCACCCCAGTGATGGTTATTAAGTTAATATTAATGATCACTATTGGATTTGAATGATTTGATGGAGGGGAGAGCTAAAAATATTACGTATGCAGCTCGGAAAAAAAGAATGGTTTGCAGGAAGAAAAAGATCGTGAGAAGGAAATAAGTGATGTTAACAGAAACTTTTAACTAGTGGGGATAACTCTGTAAGAAGCTTTAATAAAATAAACATGTAGCTTTAATTTCGTAAAATCAAATGGGAAGGGGTGTTAAGGTGTTATTACCAGAGCCAGATAAGGGGATGGAGCAGGGGAGAAGAAGCCAACAAAATATTTTTTGAACATGGAACAAGAGGAATTATGTAAACAAAACATTAATTCATTGTTAGAGAAGGTGACAACTCCTATTATCTAATACCAAGGACATTCTTCAGGAAGCCTAGGCTTTATTATAAAACCGTCTACTTCACCGGAATACGGAGGATGGATATTGATTGTAAAATCTATTTTTGATAAATCTGGTGCCCCTACATTAATGATGCTCAACGTGACACTTTAGAGGGGCCTCCTTGAATACAAGGAGGTTCTGGGTGTTCTAAAGAACAGTAAAAAATGGTTAAATCCCAGGCTTATCTGACGGTTTGGCGGGTACGAAGTTTTACAAAATTTTTCTTTTCTGATTTAGGTTGCGTATCTATTGCGGTCTTTGAATTATGCATATTTTTCTGGGGCAACTCTCAGTTACACAGAGGTATGGGCTAGTACCTTATTGCCTAAAGGTGATAAATCCCGTCAATATTTAAAAAAAATGGGGCCCAGATTTTCTTTAATATTTCATACAACTTGCCTCATCCTGTATCGCAGAGAGAATAAGCTGTTGTATTTTCAATATATCAATTGAAACATCAGAGGGGTTTTATGTGGGTAGATATATTGGGAGAACATAGATTGATGTATGATTATTAATGTTTCGGATCAGAAAAATTCCAGGGTTGTTTTTACTATTGATGTTGATGAAAGCTTTTGATCCGTTTCGCTATCCCATAAGTTTTTAAAGAAAGTTTTACAAAGTTTTAATTTGGCCCATTCAATACAAAAGTGGATTAATATTTTATAATAAGAAAATGCGTCAGTTATAGTAAAGGGGTTCATATTGAATCTTGACCCGTGGACGCGGATGCAGACAAGGTGATGGGCTGAAGTCCGTACTTGGTTGTGTATGTGCAGAAGGTGGGTATAGTCGTTGTAGGAATAACATTAAGGGTATTAATATCATAATGTACATGTATCCTTATCACAAGATGCAGATGTTATTTACAGTAATTTTTCTCGATGGTACTGAAGATGCTATGCTATGCTGCCTTGATTTGATTGAAAAGTATGCTAAGATATCAGGGTTGAAGGTGAATATCGAGAGAGACAAATGCCGTATGGATCGGCTCTTATAAGAATAGATTGGATATTATTTGCCCAAATTGGAGGTTAAAGGGGTTATAAGCAGGATAATTTCAAGGCACTGGGATAGATTTTTCTACCAATTTGGACTCAATGATTGACCTCAATTATAATATGGTGTTGGTTCAATTAAGACAATTAATTAAATTCAGTGTCAGGCGTAATATAACAGTGTTAGGTAGGGTGACCATCGTTAAATCTTGTTACTTCTAAGCTAACTTTCTAATTGATGCAACACTTCCTGACCCACCTGAAAATTATTAAAGATTTGAATAGTGCAATCTATAAGTTTATCTGGAAAGGTATAGATCGTATCTCTAGAATCAAAATGATTCCAAGATTTAGCACGAGGTGGTTGTGAGAATGATGATATGTGAGTTCATCCAAGCTTTTTTAAAGACAACTTGATAGGAGATTACTTGCACTAGCAATATTGAATGGAACCTATTTTTCGATGTCTGTGATTCAAGAATATATATGCTAAAGGGTTCCAATCGATATTTTGGAAAGGGTTGTTACCAACAAGAAACAAATTTTGGTTATGATGTTTTATCAGCTTGGTGGGCTTTGTGAAGGCTCATCCCCCCTTGGAGTAATGTGATATATTGAAAAGTTTGTTGTTATATGACAAAATAAAGGCGGCGGTTTTTAAAATGGGTAAATAAAAACTGTGTTGTATTATCAACATTGGGCCAAGAGGGGGGGTAAGCTTTGTGTGATATCTGGATCACGTGGCAAGTTTCTTCACCCATTGATAGCTTCAGGACTAAATTATAACTATTCGCACAAATTATTAGTATGGTGGGATAGTGAGGGCTGTCAAAAACTCCTTAAACCTGAGAGTGACGGTAATTAATTCAAATATGTCAGTATCCATTAAGCCTTTTAATTTGAGGTCATTTGAAAGTTATAAAAAAAGGTTCTAGAAGACTTTATGATGCCCTCTCACTAGGAAAAAGGTTTCGAGGGAAATAGATCGATAAATGGAAGATCAAACGAACATCAGCGTTATACTAACGATTGGTCCACCCTCTTCAATTTACTTTTTAAATGGACTACAGACACCAAAACTAAGATGGTTCCAGATTAGAATCAACCATGGATTCTGGCTGTTATCATATCTTATAAAATCGGTAGAAGGATACAGGTCTGTGCACATTCTGTAACGATGATGAAGAAACATTAGTGCATCTTTTTGGTCAATGTAATATCTCCTTGTTGTTTTGGGAAGATTGTGAATGGTTAAAGATGCTATGAATGGTAATGTTGTTATGACAACGAGTTGTGCTTATTTGGTATTAGAAAACACCAAGTTATATGTATTAATTTGATTATTATTAGGCCGTGTTCCACGTTTATAAAATGAAGATGCAGAAAAATCCCCAAATTTGGGCCTCGTGCAAAGGGAAATAAAAAGGTATTATGATTCTAGAAAAGTTTAATATTCCAAATGGGAAACTGCATAGTTTTGAAAAAAAGTGGAACTACTTTTAACCCCATTCTCAGGGCCTAGTACGTTTCTTGCATGTTTTTTGGTTGGTCATGGGAAAATGGTGATAAAATGGTATTGGTGGCTTAGCCCTTCACCAATTATCCAAATTGGTGACATTGTAAACTCGGAGTGGCCTAGGAGGGGGAATCGGCGTGTCTTGTGGTCTGCGTGTTTGGGTGGGGGTGTTGGTTTTAGGGCTGAATATGGGGAGCGTCGCGGTTGGGGCCCTGGTGCTCCCGCTTGGGATGGTGGTTGCGGCGCATGCTGTTGTTCTCCAGTTCGTGAGGACGCTTTGGGGCGGAACACAGCGCTTGAAACCTTGCTTCAATTTACCTTTCGGGTGCTGTGGCCTTCTGGTGGTCCTTCTTTCACTGGGGAGCAATATCATGTGCCGTGGCTGCCCGGTCCTGCCGGGGGGGGGCCGGGCCCTGACTGTGGGTGCTTTTTGTTGTTGGCAGGGACTACTCTTCATTGGGCGCACGGAGTTGTAGGTGCGTTGGTTTTTCCTTCTGGCCACTTTGGTTTGCCAGTGTGTTTTTTTCCCCTATCCATGGAAGGGCATGGGGGTATGTACTGAGTTTAGTGTCCCTTATTTGGGAGGAAGCTTATATGGGTATGCAATGTACTATAGTGGTGATAAGTACCACTTGTGGTACTGTTATATCCAAATCCAATGGAAAGGGCATCCATGCGGCTGTCTTGGCACTTTGAGATTTAACGTCCCTTTATTCTGGAAGTATTATTGTATGCAATGTACTTAGTGGTAAAACTATACACGGTTTGCACCGGTATAGTATTGTTGCCATTCACAACTTTAATTGTGATGTGCTGTTTTCGTGTGATAAGACCCCCCCCCCCCATACCTCTCCTTTTTTTTTGACCTTGTTAATAAAGGTGCCCTCTGTGGGGAAAAAAAATGGAAAAAAAAAAAACATGATAAGGGTTCCAATTGAACTTCAACTTTTCAATTGAGGTTCAATTTAAAAAAACTTAACAATTTAGTGACACACAACATAATCCAACACACACACATACACACGCAACACCAAGATGCTAAGTGCCATAAAGAGTATATGAATGTGGCTCTGCACAACCACCTTAAATGTTTTAAGTGGATTTCTTCAAAAAGCGAAGTCAACAAGGGTACTGAGTATGTGAATGTCAGTTACAATATCCAAGCTTTCAGTGATGCTAGAATCTCTAGGCAGAGTGTTCCGGACTCCGATTGAACGTGCACACTGAATTTTTTTAAAAAGTTTTGAATGAATCAAAGGAAACAAATCTTTTTAGACTCTTGATGAATAAAGTATCTCGTTTGGGTTCAATATAAATTCTAAAATATGGTGTTTAATCAAATAGTTCTAGCCCTTTAAAATATAATGATCAAAAACATTATTAACTATTAATCCTTAGAAATGTAAAATGTTATTTAAAATATATCACTTAGCTGAGAAAAATAAAGTGTGTTCCTGTGCTGAAACTGATGAACACCTTTGAGATTGATATCAATTGAATTTGGGTATTGGAGTAAAGCTGGGGAAAGAGAGGCCCTTGGTCATGAATAGACAATAAACCAAGGTGACACATATAAGAACATTTCTAAAATGATAACTGTGAGACATTCCAATGGGAAACATCTTTACCGGATTTCAGCCCACACACACGGGGAACAGACTCCGTTGGTGTAATGATTAAGGAAAACTCACCACTCTGGCTCCATAAGGGGTTCTAACATGACCTGCTCATGTTGATTCAGGCATGAGATGAGAAACTTTCAGGGGAAAAAATCAAAGCTGAAAACCAAAACCTGAAAAAAAAATGTGTGAAATCCAGCAAAAATACACCGAAATCGGCTGAAAATAAATAAAAAATGCAAAATTGGGCAAAAAAAGATCCTGAATCAGTTTTTAAAATGAAGATTCTCAGATGCCGGTGATTTGAAGAAGTTGATAGGATTTGTTCAAATTTTTGATAAGAAAAACACGCTAATATGTTCATTGTGTAAAAAGTGATAGACACACATTGACACATGCATCCACACAAACTATGCACAGTGGCACACACAATCTCTCTGACATGTCGTGCATTTGTGAGTTGCATCACACATGACCACACACACCGTGCCTTGCACTAATCAATAAAGTTTAATTGGCAACTTTGATATTATGTGGTGCATTATTTTGTTATACCAAAAAACAAAAATCTGCTAATATATGGGTTACTATTGAGCTCCAACAGCAGCAAAGGCCATCTAAAGCGCAGGTCCCTAAAAGATAACATAATCTTTCAGTGATGTAAGAAATTTATACAAGATGCATATTTAAGGTGCATATTACTGAAAAATCCGCAAACAATGTGTAAACTCAGACTGCTGGGAATATCCTGGTCACCAATATCACAGTGAAAATGGGAAATTTCAAAAATTTTCATCTTTTTCAAGATAAATTTGCATCATGGCTACTAAGGTAACCATGTCTTCCCATCAGTGCCTTTGTTGTGGTGGTTCCAACAAAATACTCTCCCCTACCCCTTTTGAGAAATTTACAAATTGAAGACATTTTTAAATCAAATGCTGTCCTTTAAATGGCAAACATGTAACAGTATTACAATACCTAAAGTATTTGGCTGCGTTTTTGGGGTGTTTTTTGGGGGAGGGGGGGTCGGTAACCAGTACCGCCGAATTTCCAAATTTGTTGAAGCGTTCAATGTTGACTGTCATCGTCAAAGAGATGAGTTTTTAATTTTTCATATCAAATCATGAAAATCAAACAGAATTATTGGGTTTATTGAGGCGGTTGCGTGTTTGTTTTGGCAACGTACTCAGCAGAATATCTTTTTGACAGTATACATGTAACTATATAATTTAGTTTTGTTTTGTATTTGTTTATGTATTGTGTATTTCAACAAGCCCTAGAGGTCTTATTACATGTTACCAGAACAGTAATTGGGTTACACAGGAAATAATTATGTCAATTCTTTTCATTTTGAACTGTAATAAAGAAAGGATCGACCTGATACGAATATAAATGTGTTTAATAGAAATCTACAGAATGACTGGTGGGGCAGTAGGTACAAGGTCAGGCGGGTGTTTGAAATCATCCCATAATGAATTGCACAATGTGCATATTTATATACAGTGGAAAAAATGTCAGCCAACTTTGGGATAAAAAAGTTTTCAAGAGTTTAAGAACAACAAGATATTTCATTACTAAGTATAACACTTTGTGGGCCTAAAATGATGTAAAAGTCAGGGTGTGAGTGTTAAGAATGGATTTTTGTGGGATCACATGACCTATGATGGACTAACTTCCCAAAAACTGGTGCATTGTGGATTGACTCAA
>JAMKCH010039507.1:0-14084 GCA_023653785.1 Ophioderma brevispina | reverse complement strand
ACAAAATTGGAAATTATGATTGAAAATTTGGTGTTGCTGCTTAACTCTTTCTTAAGGATAGACGTGTCATATAGAAGTCCCATGGATTACCAATGAGGTAGTGCCACTTCATTCCGCAAGCGCTAAGGCCGCAACGTCATACAGCGCAGAAGGAATCCATTGTAATACCTCATTTGCATCAATGGGATTCTATATGAAACGTCTACCTCTGAGGCTGGATTGTAATGTCGCATTGCCTGAACACGTATCTTTTGTACGTTCGTATATCTTGAGAAGATGGGCAATGGAAAGGGGACTTGAAATGCTTTAATTTCAAAGATCGGGCACCAACACGAGAGTATAAGAATAACGCCCTTCTATCTATATTTTTTCCTATAAGCATTTTTCATTCACGGTTATAGTGGCCTTGACAGAGCTTTGAATAAAAGAGATCGTACCCTGTCATTTTGACGCAGAATGTTTATGAATCGAATGTTCCAGCTACTTAGATTTGAGCACGAAAAAAAGACTAGTTCAGTTCAGCTAACTTAAAAGACAAGGCCACGCTAGATCTAATTATAAAACGATGGTCTATCTCGATTACAGCCCATTCTTAGATTTCGACAAATGTCAGTTTTGTTGTTTGAATTAAAGCAAACCATTGCAGTGACAGTGACGTCACTCTATTACTAAACGTGGGGTCTAATTTATACGAATCTTCTGTTACCCTGTCTTAGTTGTAGATTCGCTTTCGTATATACGAGATCTACGGTTAAGTGTGGCTGCGATCTACGAAACTGCGGGGCATTTAAACTCAAAAGTTAACATGATGAACAGAAGATTCGTAGAAAATGATCGCACGATTTAGTAACAGAGATGACCATGTTAAAGAATATAAAATGGGTCAACACAATTAATAAACAATCATTTGAAAAATAACGACTTGGATACAGAGTTAATTTTTTGTCTGAAGTTTTTGTTGTACGTTTATTATTTTGTACACGTGTTGTTTTTTTAAAATTTAGGCACTCCAGTGTTCAATGTTTGACTTTTAAAAATTCACCTATTTTGCGTCTTATTGTAATCTAGGGGTGTAGACTTATTTGGTTCATGCATTTCATTAATTCCTTCAATTTATTTCAGCCTGGAAATCTGGTCAGGTATTTTTCAAAATGTACATACCTTTGGTTCTTGGTTGTGGGCTTAAAACTATATATAATTTTTGATTTTTTTGTTTCTAACTTATTTCAATCTTTAAAATTTTCTACTGTATAGTGATTAAAATTTTAAGCCTATGCTGGAATTCATTTACTGCAGATGGAATTAGCGGACTTATAAATTTTCTTAAATGCGGATTAATTCTGTTTTCACTTTTAAATGTAATCATGTAAAGTCGTTATTGTTTAGCCTATGTTAATTAGATATCGTTTAGATTGTAATGCAGCAGTTTACATGTCAATCGAGTGATTTAATATTGATTTTTTTTCAAGCATTTGGGATCTCCATATGGGTAGGACTAGTTGTGATGTCAGAAACAAACCAAATTGGCGGGGACGGAACTATATTAACACGTAGGGTTCTTCACAAGTTTGAGGGGGATGCAGAGGGGTCACAAAATGTCGGGTGGCTTGAGGTATAATATCCCATATGATATGCTGACGAAGTACACGTAACAAAGCCCATATATTCCAAAAATTTCATCTGTAATGGCAAACAAAAAAGGTTTTAATCTCAGCGTATTTTGCCCGAAAACCTCAGCGTCATTTTATTGTTTAGTAAAAAAGGCATGTGCTACCTGATTTTTTTATCGTTATTGCCTTTGGTCATTTTTTAAAACTGTCGATAAGACACTGAAAAACATATCAAAATGCAAATTCCCTAAATCGCAATTTTAAAAATCTATGGTAGCGTGTTTTGATGAGCTGAAAGCCGCTGAGACAATTCCCCGGGGGGGGGGCAAAATTTGCTTTGGGTAGGGACGTGCTCCGGAGTCTGCAAATATGACCCATCTAATTTAAAACAAATATGCATTTCCTCAAAATGTCGACGTTTTTAGCAAAGTTGGTTCAATTAGGAAAAATTTGAATCATTTCCAAACACATGTTAAACTTTAAAGAAGGGGCCTATTGCTCTACTTAAATGGCATGAAAAAAGGAGTTATGTCATATACCAGAAGGCTTGAAAATGAGACCCATATTTGCGGCACTTCCCCGTAGTCATATATGTGAGTACCCTCCACGGAAATTTTTGGTCTAAAATGAAAACAATTCACGCACCTTCTATAGACTGCAAATCTGGACAAGTTGTACCATTGTTGTAATCCTTGGCATACTCCGGGGGGAACAGTACATTTTCAACAAAATCTTGTCATGTAAAACGCTCATGAGTCGGTCGTTAATATATTTCCAAGTGTATGATTCTGCATTAGCTTATTTCTGCGTGATATGGATAAATATCGTTGCCTTAATATATTCACAGGATTTAATACTAAATCCAGTCCTCATTGGCAAGTGCAGCCGATAAAACTAGGTGTAATCCAAAGGCATGGAATGGAACAATTTGAAATCTTGTCCCGTATAAAATGTATTCCAGCAGGCGGTTCACTGAATGGGTACCTGAGACATTACATACACGCAAATGTGAATATAGCAAAGACTTCAGTATTATACTGCTCCCTACATGTACTGGTGGAATCGAAAAGGAGACGATAATTAATCTTATCGAGCCAAATAACAGCTTTCAACTCTTTCAGACTCACTGATGAGTAGTTAAATATGCCAAAGTTTCGAATTGTTGTTAGGACATTGATTTTACTTGTGAACAATGGTTTTTTTAAGATCAGGGAAACCTCGAAGAGAGGAGCGTAGTTACAAATCATTCGGCTTCGCCCTCATGAATTCGAACTACGGAATCCACTTCTTTCTGAGGTCCCTTTAAATAGTCGCCTGAAATATTCCATTCAACAAAGGGTCATTTGAAGTGGGTTTCCGGAGTTGTTACGTACACGTAGAGAAAAATTTAGGATGTGAAGTGGGAAACAGATAACAAGGTGTGTTTTGATATTCTTTCAAAACAAAGGTTTATTCATCAAAACCATAAAAAAATTCAAGTGTAACGTTTGTAAATCATTATCTAAAAGGTTTCCAATTATACCAAAATCTTAATCTCGATGGATTAATGAGACTGAAGACCGACGGATTTTAACTACTTGGTTATCCAGGAATAGAAAAAGGATGATATTGACGTTTTCCTGCAGTGTAGAACAATATAACGTAAGTTGGTTTGAGGCGGATGCGAAAGAACAACGTCCGTATTGCTAGCAAGAGGAATAGAGTCTTCCCACATGCATTCTTCCAAACAATGTTTTGCACTGGTTGTCACATGAGTTTGTAACAAAAAGTGCCTAAATGAACAGAACGCCATCCAATCTAGCAATTTAATACTTTTTTGTAACTATAAAACTCATGTGCCAACCAGTTCAAAAATATGCATTGTGGGAAGACCACTAACCCCCTCTTATGACTAGCACGACACTATAACAATTGACCCGGCAAACAGAGCTTCCCAAAGAGCGATATATTCCAATCTACAGGCTATCAAAAAGAAGTTTACCTCATTTTTTCCAATTGCATTTGGTCCATATCTGCAAGGAATTCCTTGTAACTAATGATCATTATAAAAAGCAGTTTTCGGAATTAGTCAATTTAATCCCACATTTTCATTTCACATCATTAATAATTAATCCGTCATTAATAGCGTCATGCTTTAGAAGACAAGTGTTTCAGAGTGGACAATATCAATTAGACGACCAAAATTGTTTTTATTAATTACTAGATGTTTAAGATCGTTTTATGGACAAAATAAAAGCAAGTGATAGTTAGGGTTTTAAAAATATAAAACGGCAACAGATTTTGGTGTGGACTAATGTCATGCTGGAAATGACTGATGAAAGAAACGAAACTGCAGTTATTTAGAAATGGACTCACAAGGTGATGCTTGTGTTTTTTTTTTCTCTTTGAGCAATGAGTGAAATGTTTCCTTTCTAAAATTTACAACAAGCAAGGATTCCAGAGACCCCGAATAGGATCCTACAGTTTTCAGGATATGATCCTGGAATTCACATATGCATTTCCCACACTGACACTCGTTTCCTAGGAGCTTTGCTCCCAACACTGCAAATAAGTTAGCAGATATTGACCACGTAAGCTTCATTTGAAGACTTATGTCCTTTTTTTTTAACAAAAGGTTCAAAAAGTGAGCTTTGAAGAATTGGTTACTTTGCAAATATCCTTATACCATTTTGAGTTTTTCATTTCTTTCTGCTTTCCGCCATTCCCATAAGAAAAAATGTAAAAACACCAGTTTTAATCTAGTTTTAAAACTTGGACGTTTTTTGTGTAGCCCGTGTTCAAGAAGAGTGAACACCAAGTGCTAAATTTAGTATTTTTTCCTAACATCACATTTTTTAACACGTTAACTTTTCTGTTATAATAACACGAGTTTTGAAATTACAAAACAAACAACACACCTAATGGAGTTTCGATTTATTTAAATTGTCCAAAAGGCCAAGTGTTAACATTAGAACTGTTCTAGAATCACGGTTCTAGACTCTAACACTGGATGTTTCGTTTTTTCTTGAACACTGACCTAGTAAAAACATCAAATGTTAGACTATAAAAACCGTTTGTTTTTTTTTTCTCTGAACACTGGATATTTTATATTTTCCGCTTTTTGGAATCGGGATATAATTAACCGGCAATGAAGGACGCTTAAATGAATAAGGATATTTCAAAAGTAACCAACTTAAACTCGCTATATTTGAAACACCAAATCATTTTGATCGTCCGCAAAACAAAGGTGACATATAGAAAAAAGTTTACCTCGTGGTCGCGTGCCTTAATTGAAGCTTGATTCTTAAACAGACTTGTTCAGAACTCCTTTGTTGCTCCACGCCTGAACAACATACAACATTCATGCATTCCATTACAATAATCCCTTATGCACTTGTCTAGAATTGCCAAGTCAGATTCAGTGCGACTCTTAAATGAAGCGCGGATCTTGTTTTTTACTTCCCTTTGAAAAATGAAGAAGTTACATGCACATCAACGTAAATAGACTAGAAGCGGGAATGACAAGGAAGGAACCGGGAAACAGAAAGGTAGAAAGCAAAAAAGCAATATGAAAACACCTTGATTAACCTTTTCAAATATTAAATGCATAGCTCCAGTGGACAAATTCTCATTTGCGTCTTCATTATAATCGCCTTGTAATCAGTTTAAAGTTACCTGGTCTGGAACACCTCTGGAGCACCTTGATAACCCTGTCTACCTGTAGTACCTTGGTACGCACTCCTCTCTCTTATACGACCACATCGAGAAGACGAAGAGTAAAGTATTTTACGCATAACATCTTACAAACGCACGCACAAGATGGGGTGCTCGCTCCCCATACCCTAAGATCGACGGCATGCAAACTTGCCCTGCATGAGCTACTCATGTGCAAATTATGCTTGCTCTGTATGGGAAAGATCAACCCAAGCCAAAATTGATCCCGCGTTATGCCCCCTGCCGCCGGCTTATCACAGGATGCCTCCGTCCAGCCCCAACGGAAAACTGTACACTCCTAGCAGGATGTCTCCACCAGACATCCGTCGTAGCGTATAGCTAGCATGCAAGAGCGTATAGCTTCAATATCTAATGTGATTGTGAAGCACCCTATGCCTGGACAGATAGCTGCTGCCAATCGCCTTAAATTCCCAGAGAGAGTTTCTTAAAAACAAAGTCCAAACGCTTGAAACAGTCTCTAAGGAGCTAAGAGAGAGTCGCCTTGCGTGGAAAGAAAGACTTGCCTCAACCAAGACATCTATCGGTATTGAACCAGCTAGGTGACCATTTTCCACCTGGAGCTGACTGCTTATGGGCTGAATGCGATGCCCTCAACAATTGAGAACCAGAAATGGGCCGATCTAAGGTTTCCCGTGCAGAAGTGGGGCTCCTGGAAGGAGATACGGACACTACCTGTGGTTGTGGAAACGCACCACGACAATGGACCATCTCTTTGGTCTGCTCCGCTGTAGCAAATGCACAAACAACATGAACAATGACTTTGCGGAATGTAGCAATGACCAGCCAGATGTTGTACTCATCTCTGGGGGATCATAATTTGAGAACCACAGTTTTTACCGATAAAGCAAGAAGACGCCTTGTAATCGGTAATCGCACACTCTCTTAAAAGAGAACAACGAAATAGATAACATCACATCGTTTCATCAATGGGGGTTATTATAGTTATCTTTTCCCGCAGGATTTCAATATATGAGAACATCCAGTCATGCCAGTACACATAAGTTTTTTGCCAAGATTTTCACACATAATTAAGATTACACGAACTATATGGCGTGACCCAATATAAAAACTGCACTCGCACTTACCGATGACCCCATTTTATTTATTAAGTTCCGGCATGGTTTTCATTTCGTTCGTGCTCCTCGTTATACTTGTAACAAAAACAAGCATTGCTTTTGCCGATTGATTCTCTCATTTATATTTGCTGCTGATTTCCCCCTTATCTTCTAGGACAAATACATAAGATTAAAATTGCCTTTGATGATAGAAACAAGCGGGAATACTTTGGAGACATCAAATATGTTTGAGAAAAGCAATATGACATCCTCCTCTTGCCGTATAGCCAGGGACCAAGTCCCCATTTTGAGAGCTAAAGTGTTATACCGCGCGTTATAGTAGGGGTTCTAAATGAGATCCTATTCTCGAGTTTGAGGAAAAGGGTTGAATATGTTTTTCTATAGTTTTTAAGGATGCTAAAATCAAATTTTTGGGTCCCACCTCTGAAATGTGGGGAATCTTTGTAAAATAAGAGGTTAAATTAATACAGGGCAAACTGAAATCCGGTCTATTGTGTTTAAATGCACACCAATACATTGGTAATCGTTACAAGGATTAAAAAAGACCTAGTCCTTACAGCCCTATTAGGGTTAAGGTCATCCTGGTTGGTTTGAAAGTGGTATCAAAGAATTGTTTCGTCTTGCCTTATTTTACAATGTTTGACAGTTGGTTACGTAAATTAATGGGCAAAATTTACCAAGGATCTACCTGGTCTAATAGGGTTCACCAAAACTTGACCTCAAAATTGTATACAGAGCAATACTCAAATAATTAAAATGCATTTTCTGTTCTGATGACCAAGAGCAATGAAAATTGGCGCTAAAAATGGTTTTCACACAATCTGAGCGTGGAGAATTTTGCCGCAGGATGACCTTGAACCTTATCAAGGGATGTAGTCGTGTAACTAAAGTCGGAACCTAGACAAACCTTATAACCTTTTATTTGTCTTCTTAGAATGAGCAATATTGGTGTACCTTTAAACACAATTTAACTCGATTTTAACATTTACCCCTGTACTAATTTGACCCTATATTTTACAGTTCCCAACATTTCCAGAGATGGCCCAAAAAAAAATCTGAATTCAGCACCCTTCAAACTATATAAAAAACATCTTCAAAACAAACCTCTTCCCCTATTTCTTCTCCCCAAACTTCTTCAGAATGGGATTCTCGTTTATAACCCTAATAACTTGATCTGTTTTCGTTGTTCGTGGCATAAAAATAGTAGCTTTTTTTTTATCTTGTTGAATATTTTCCACCCTCTGGCCCATTCACACCGGCATTGGTATCACCCAGTTTTAAGGTCATACAGGTCGCCAACATTCAAAAATGTGGTATCATTGGGCCTTTTTGAATTTGGACAAAACGTCTTATTACAGTGGCTTTAAGTGTGAGATCAGAAATACTTAAAAGTGAACCCATTGGCAAATATTATGATCCATTATCTCGAAGACGTATGCTTGACGACACCATAACTGGACTAACTAACAAACCAACAATAACCAAAATAATATTTGTTGCCTAGAACCGTTCAAATGGAGGTTTTGCCTGGTCCGTAGGCAGGACGTACTTAGTGAGGCTACGACTTATACTAAAGTTAACTTCTTCCGCGCATTTTTTAGATTGTGGACCATGTGACTTACCTCATCTCTTGAAGAGACTCTTGATCTACTACCATGAATTTTCGTGTTTTTCGTCCGTTTGTTTGGTTGTTGGTTTTGCTTTGCTTTTAAGCGCCCTGTATGTTTGACAACAACTTTTGTGTGATTTATTTAGTTTGATAAGCGCTTAAAGTATTTCCCTTGTATAATCGTAGTAACGATAACCGTGGGAGGAATCGCATCGCTTAATTCTTCTTCCTTTCAATACTGCATTACTGCCCCCTTGGTCCTTGTTTCTGTGTCAATTTGTACTCATAAAGACATCCCGCCCGTTAACATATGAAATGATATGTGTGGTTGTACCTATTTCGTCTATAGCTTTCAAGTTGGGCTTTAATTTTTCTTTCACATTGTTATTTTATCAAAGAGACGAAAATTTCTTTCTTGGCAATGAAGCGTGCGTTGTTATTATACTAGATAAAGTAATATTCTTCAAATTGACCACAGAGGAAAAGTTTTTTGGGAAGGGCGAGGCATACATTACGCTTTTGTTACGTTTGTTTCATGGTACATGGGCCACATCCCAATCAATGTTCAAAATTATGAAATGTAATCAGAGTTGCTCATTTCTGATCCATCCGCATCCAGTGGGGTGGAAAGCCGGCGTTTCACCTCATATTATCTAAAGTGAAAGTTGATATAATTAACACCTGTAAAGGTAAAACAATAAAATAAATCTTATAAGTTGACTTTTACCAAGAAGACAAAATAACATTTCCAGACAAATTTCATGACGAAGACAACTGTATACCCTTTGTCCGTACAAATGGAGATAATTGTTACACTGTATCCTTTGTCCCGGACAAAGGAATATTGCGACACTGTATCCCGTTGTCCGCCACAGGAGAGTATGTCGACACTGTATAACCTTTGTCGGCAAAGAGCTAATTGTCGAGCACCTGTCTACCTTTGTTCGACAAGGTTAATTGTCGACAACTGTATACCCTTGTCCGGACAAACGTAGATAACTGTCGTACAACTGCATACCTTTGGTGTATTAATTGAAGTTTCACTAGTCATAGCTCTGGAATTCTTATATAGAAACGTTTTAAAACAAGACTCTTATTTTACATTTACTTATCAAGTGGGAACAAATTGAAACATTTACAAAACCATCCGATCAAAAATCGGACATTCTGTGAATTTACCCATGAATGACCTTGAACTGTGTGTCCTATTGTACTTGACCTGTACTCACAGACTAGGGCAAACTATCCCTTTGTTAAACCTTAAGAGTAGACCAATAAATTGGTACATCCTTTAAATCAATTCGAACAATTCTACATTTTTACACGCCTGTACAAATGTTGCCGCCCCTTATTTCACCATGTTCCACTAGGGTTGATTTTGGTAAACTTTTAATAATTATTTTTTTAGATAGACAATTTCACAGTAGATAACACCAAAATGGTTTCTGTTTGCAATTTGTTTTGGGTCAAATCATAAAATAAACTGGACTATAGTCGTTTTTGATACAGTAGCTTTGTACCATGGCAATATGTTTTTTAATGGCAACAAAGGCCTAGTCTCCGCTTGGTCGGGGGATGGAACCTCATTTCAATTTCCACCTATCGAAATATGCATGGAGTCTCACTTATTTGAAATCTACTATAATATTAGTGCATTAACTTGTGTGACTTTAAAATTGAACTTTACCCTATAATTTGATGTTTAAAGGCGAACATTATAAAGAATATTTTCACCCAAACTAAATATAGTTTCATTTCCCTAGCACATTAGTATACTGAGACAGTTCTTACGTTAGCTTTGGGAATTGCCCAGTCAAAATCCCAATCAATTTACACTGAAATCTAAAGTTGTATTGTACTGTATTGTATTGAGGGTTTTTCGGCAACAGAACAATAGAAACCTGATGTGGGAACATTTTCTAACATTCCACATACCTAGAGTCAACATTTTAAACATCAGATGTAATGGATTATAATATAGTGATGGGTAGTGATGATGAGGTAAAACACTAGGTTATAAAATGAGAATCCTATTCTGGAAGTTTGGGAAGACGGTTTGAAATGTTTTTTTCTATGCTTCGTTTGAAGGGTGCTGAATCATAATTTTTGGCCCAACCTCTGGAACCTTGTAAAATAATGGGTTAAAATTAGTACATGTGTAAACTTTTAAATCAAAAGTGTTGAATGTACAATGAACCAATTCTTTGTCCCCTCATTTAAGGATTAAAAAGTACAGTTGTCTAGGTTCCGACATTTAAACTGCAAACAAATGATTATTAATTAAGCGTCCTTCTAAACACTTTTGCACCATGTTTCTAAAATTTTGAAATATCTATTAATATCTAAACATGTTTGAAATCTAACCTTGTTTAGGCATTTGACATTCGGTGCATTTGATTCCAAGTGTTTATAAAGAATTTGACATATTTAATACTTAACTACTAATTTGCACCAAGTTTCTTCTAATTATTGTTTTTGCAGTGTAGTTAAACGTTACATCCCTGATAAGGTTCAAGGTCATCCAGGTACACAAATTAACCAATGCTCCAGATTCTGTTCAATTGGTGGCAATCATTGCTCTGCCTTCCTATGAAGCCGAAATGCATTTTTAATTTCTTTGGGTTACAGCCTGGTGTAAATTTGCGGTCATTTTGGTGACCCTTGATTCAGGTAGACCCTGCTTACTTTGCCATTAATTACGCAACCAAATGCCAAACATTGTAAAATAAGGTAAGACGAACAATTTAATTTTTTAAAATTTCAGCAAAAAGGCCCACTCTGAAAAAAATACTCTGGGATGACCTTGAACCTTAATAGGGCTGTACCTATTTAACTAAAGGTCAAAACCTAGACACATACCTTTTTAAAATCCTTATAATAACGATACCAACGTATTGGTGATTATTTAAACACGATATGATTTGATTTCAAAATTTACACGGTTTAGTGTTACCCTTATTTTAAAAAATCTCCACATGTCCCAGAGGTTGGACCAAAATATTCTGTTTCAGGGCATCCTTCAACCTAGAGAAAAGCATCTTCAAACATTTCTTCCTTAAACTTCGAGAAATAGATTCTCATTTATAAACCTTAAGTGTTTACCTCGACTCTTCACCCATTACTATAATGTTATAATCATCACATCTGATGTTAAACACTGTTGACTCTAGGCTGTTGGAATGTCAAAACGATTCCAATTTCAGTGTCAATATTGTTTGATGCAAAAACCCAATACATACACATACCAAACTGTTTACATATACTTCTACATTCCCGTTATATTTAGGTGCAATGAGGGCGGAAGTTATGCATGGCCAGCAAGCAATAAACTAGAAACACTGCCTTAGGTACTATTCAGGATTTACACGAAATGCAAATAACTGTAACACAATTCCGAGTCATTCCGTCTATATGCCACATCTTTGACAAATTTGACGAACTGGAAGAATTGTGCTATTTTTGAGAATTCGATATCGTCGTTCCGGGTCTTTATAGTCATGCGACTATGAAGTGTACAAACGTTCAGGATATACAGGCGATCAATAAAAAGCAACTAAAACTGCTTCCCATTTTTGTGTAATGTGTTAACCAATTATTCCAAAATTAACTAGTGTCATCTTCAAGCCACAAATCCCCTCTTTCCAATGATAGGCAATTTATTCTTGTGCGGTCATGGATAACCGATTCAATCATTGTTTTGCACCATGGGACAAAGTCAGCTGGGACAAAGTTTCAATACAAATCCATTCACTTGCATGTCCATTGTGCAAAACAATGATGTACTCGGGTACCCATGACCGCAACATGAACAAATTACCTATCGCTGGAAAGAGTTGCTGATATGTGGCTTTAAGATGGCATTAATTATTTGATGGAATTTTACACAATACCACAAAAAAAAATTGGGGAGATTTGTTGTTGCGTTTTTATGGATACGCACTGTATATATTTTAAAAAGTGACAGTGGATTTTCACAATTTTTTCAGAAGAATGTATAGATATACCGTTGATTCTTATAATCTCAAACGCGTTACACTATCTTAGTCAGAAATTATGGTGGCTGGAGTGAATATTAAGCATATTCGGCACATTGTAATTGTTTGTTGACTACTTTAGTTTCTTCCTTATGAAAGAACAAAAGTGTGGTTTGTCTTTAATAAGAATGAAAATTAAAACGAAAATTATTTTACAGAAAAACATTGCCGTGATCGTATACAAGTAAAGTATAAGAGTGCATATTCACATGGATTGTATTAATGAGGTCAAATTAATTACAAGTCCAGAAACATAAATTTGTCTTAGTGAATGTTGTGAAAGGAAATACCGCAGTGTGCAAAGTCATATCGTATGGTATATAAAATGAGGTTTCAAATTAATTACGGTCCAAGAAACATTTTTGTCTTTAGTGACATGTTTTAAAAGGAAAATGCCGACAGAAGGTTTTCGCTTTGAGGAAATATGAATATGATTGAATTTTTTATGGTAGGCTATGACATCAAATGAGTCAAGTTTAATTGGTTGGGTACACCGTAGGCTTTGAGAACCGGATCAATTTTGATAACAATATGCGCGAGCCGATTCAGGAAGCCGAGAATAATTTGGCGAAAGTAATCAATAAAGCGTTGCATAGGACAAACTTGATTCAATATAACAATTTTAATTAGTACGTGAATTCAAAATATGCATGTATCTCATTTTCTAATATTTAACCAAGGCAATTTGTGCATATTAATTTGTACATGTTGGGCTTTACTTAGAGATTCCCCTGTTAACCGCATCGCTTAATTAAAACTCGGCAAAGGAGAGAAACTGAAAACGGTCGAGATCTAAGTATCATTGTACCAAAAGACTGACTAGATGTATGGCAGGCATCAATGATTTCAAGTACGTTTCTAAGTGATATGTATAATTCGTCGCCCCAAAAAGAATAAAGGGTTTTTTATATGCCCAACTCTAGCAGTTATTGCAGCTCAAAGGTGATTAATGTTCAGTAGTACGTATAAATTCCAATTTCATATTTTTTCACAATTTATTAAAGGTAGAAGTAGCTTTTGTATACTCGTTTATAAGGGCACATGACATAGTACTATTTAGGCATGGATGACATTAATAGCTATTAAATGATGTCAAACGCTTAAAATATTGGTACATTAAAGAAAAAGAACACTGATAGTTGCAAAAAACTAACTTTGTAAGACGACCTTAGATCCAACAGTATAGACGAAAACGTATTTAATTCAGTGTACCGTGATGTTTGTATGGGCCAAGGGCATTCATTGATAAATTTATATGCAAAATATATTTAAAATACCTGCTTACAGAATTTATAGCGTGGCATAAATCTTGAAATCTTGCTATAGTATGAACACCGTAAGATGACGAGTGACATTGGATTAATTACGCTGAGTCAGTACTCAAATGGAGCCAAGGTCACCGTCTCTATGCTATATTGTATTGTAAAACGTTGTTAACGCTTAAAGTCTTTGACTGCTGAGGAGAACGTATTTCGACAGTAACAAATATCGTATTTTAAATATGGCATCGGCTCGCCAAAGACCAATAGTGCAGTGAATGTATTATAAAGCCAGAGCTTAGGGGAGACTTAAATTATGCATCCCCTATCATATTTGAAGTTAGTCTTGCAGATACTTCAAAACCCAATACATTATTGTTGATACGTCATTTACTAAAACACTGCATACGACATCTAAAATGCTTAAGGTGTTTAAATATAGGACTGTCTCGTGCAAATGCCAGGGCTCGCGGTATGCTTTTTTTAAAATAATTATGGTGTATAGGTTATTAGGATGCCCACTCTATATGTGTATTAAGATTGGAGCAAAATTCTAATCAAAGCTTTGCCTAGAACCCAGCCATAATGTAGTCAATGTAATTTTCAACCACTTATTCCGGTTGAGTGAGTCACGTGATTAGCTCTTGCCAGGGAGAGCGAAGAGGAACGTGGGATTATGAAAGTGAGCTAAAAATAGATGTAAGCCGGTGTGTACCGGAATGCACGCCATGAACTACTGCGTGTCAGTCGTCCACTCCCGTGTTAGAGGTGTAGATTACGAC
>JAMKCH010039506.1:0-25754 GCA_023653785.1 Ophioderma brevispina | reverse complement strand
TTAAATTACAGCAAATGGAAACGTTGAACTATTAATTATTACACACCTGTGGAGGTGTGTGATTGTGTATGTTCTATGTTAATGGCATTGTTTCATCGATGGACTGAGGCTAAACAAAACGCATATACGAATATGAATGCAGGTAGTTAATTAATTTCGACACAGTTTTAGTGCTTATGTGACGCTGTGATTTTTTGTTGAAATTATTGAAAATAGCGAAAAGGAGTCACTAACTTACAACTGCTCGTATAATATATTAAAAATTAAATAAGACGATTTCGGTTAATTCAGGCACTGCTGTTCTACAATAAGCAACAACAATGCAATGTTCATACCCGATGACCCCTTTTCCTTCGTATCCCATCCCAGAATCCTTGAATGTTATTGTGATGAGATGGTCACGGAGGTCAATCGGGAATTGACACAACAATAGTGCCTGAATTATCGAACTCGCTTATTGAAACGTTGCTGAAATAAAACACAGAGTAAATCTGCCAATACATATTACGATCTAAAGCAAAATAAAGAATACCACATTTGGTACTCCATTTGCAAATCAAAAGAAATTTGGAGTCATTTAACTCGCAAAAAAAATGTAAACGTTCACTAAAAATGCATATTACATATTACGCACCAAAGGCCAAAGAGCGTTTGTTCAAACATATTCAAAACGAGTGTTACAAAACTATAAAATCCATTGAATGTCTAAATTCCCAGTATTATAATCCAAATAAATATACAGTATCTTACGGTTGTATGCGTGGATGATGAAAACATTATTCAACTTCTTGTGTTAAATCTACCACGCAAAAATGGAAAACGGTCGAAATTATAAATAATACGCAGTAAATATTGCGATATAATAATTCAAATTGACCAAAATTAATGTCAGTCAGACATTTAACTTCTCAGCTCACGAAAATTGGTAAATTTTAATTTTACCAATGATTTGGTCAAAAGCATACAATATTGGGAAATTTTTACAGGGCCAAATTGGTCTAACATTTTACCATTTATTTGTGTCAAAGGACACAATGTTGTGTATTCCGAAAGTTGGGTGACCCGATCGCAACTTGCCCCCCCCACCCCCTTTATGCATCAAAATGGAGCTTTGGTAACGAAAGCTCACATTTTTCTAATTACCCAGTTGAAATTAGGCCCATGCGGGAAATGTTTCCTTTTGATTTTTATGAACAAAAACGTTCTCACAAGTGTTACACATTTATTTAAAAACACCCTGTCTATGGGGCCAATTAATACACATTTTTTCTGTTTTTTAATTTTTGAAAAATTATGTCGATTTAAAATTGTAATCGGATGTTTTTTTTTTTTTAATTTTTAAAATGTAGTTGTATTTGAAAATTTGGATCATGATCGGGTCACCACCTGTTAACTCCTGACACAACAGCGTGGAAATTATTTTAAGGGAAATTATATAACTGGGTGTTACATATTAGGACAAAAATGGCTCCAAGTGCAACATTTTTTTCTAAGTAGTGACAATTAAAGATTTGCGTTTCTTTGGGGCGCATTATGTAACTGTTATTTGATACGACTTGAACATAAAAATAATAAAAAATTTATTGTGGTACCACTGTGGACATTGTCTGGTAGGATATGTTTTAAAAAGGGAGGTTAAAAAAAGTCAAAATGCTTATTCACATTCTTAGAAAATTAGTTTCGACTCAATTTTGGTCTTGCATCAGAGCCATTTTATCCATCTTTCCTCTAAAACATCAAAAGACACTTGAAGCTCTTTTAAGAACAATATTTGACAATATGCAAAAAAGAACCGCGCCGAGGCAAACTCATTTTAATGTACTACGTTAAAGCACATCCCGTTTGTAACGATTTTTGTACTATCCAGGTTCGCAAAATGTGGCTAAAAACGAGACGATTTTAAGAGGTTCGAGTATTTTATTTTCTGCCATGATTCCCGTAGTATGGTCGACTATACGACACGAAGTTCAAAACTTACGATGTTGGTATTTTTCTATTTTTTTCCCCATAAAAACATAATGTTCGACAACTTGTCAAGTACAAATTGTATTCTAAAAAAGAAGCCGCCATTATGCTTTTTCTTTTTGAAATAATCATAATAAAACTGTTTTAATGTCAGTCGTAAATAATTTAAAATAAGAGTGGATTGAAGCTTATAGAGCTTACCATAACACCCAACAAACATGTTTAGAAATAAACACCCAGTCGCGACTTCGAAACTTTTTTGTGATTCTCTAATTGACAACCAACGCGCTTGATAATAACATTAACGTTAAAACATTTTAAGGTTCGTTTTAAAGAAGAAATGTTCATTCATTATCAAAATCTGTTGAATAGACGCTATGCTACTATATACTGCTGATAGGCGTGGACAGCTTTTTTGTCAATAAATTTCGTTATTATTTGATAATCTTCCGTGACAAAATTTTTGTCAAAATACGACACTGTTCAAGTTACGCGGTAAAAATCAAGGAGTTATTTATAAACTGCATGCATTATACCTAGAGGCATTGCCTGTCTGCTTTACCAAAATAAAAAAAATAACTTCATGACATGATTACACTGCCTATACAAGTTAATTTTAACTTGGATTCTGGAACACTTTATTACGGCTACGGTGATCCGGCAGGGGTTGATCATTTTGAGATTTGTAATATACTCATTATTACTATTTAGTTTCCATTCAGTGCCAATTTTCCGGGCAGTTAACTGGATGTACAACATTTGAGCAATTGATGGGTGCAAATCAATAAATGCCTATCTATACTGTAGAATCTTTTAAGGATCTTTATTTTACGCTCCATTGGCATTGTATTGGTAAATATACAATTAGAACACATTCAGAAGCTTGGCTCGTTATCGATGAACATCTGGTTTGTACTTCCTTCTATACTGACAATTAACTTCTATGTGAAATTAACTGGGATTAGTAGCCTCACGTCAGTTTGGCCTTTTGTGCACGTCCGTTTATAATGGACGCGCGGTCTGTTGTAGAATGGAGCCAAGGACAGAAAACGGACGCCACGTCCGTTTGGCCTTTCTGACGTCCATTTGGCCATTTCTGGCGTCGTTTTGGTGAATGGACGCGTCCATTCGCTGGCGTTCGTTTGGCGATAATTGTATCGCCCAATAGCTCCGTATATCTATTATGAATTCTTTTCAGGAAAATTTATGGACATGATTGTAGTTAGTTAAACAAAAGTTTCAAAATGGCACATATCAATATCGTTAGTATCCGTAACAAGGTAGATCATGTAAGAGTTTTATACATCAAAATAGTATTGATGTTTATGTGTTACGAGGACTTGGTTAAATGATGGTATATAAATGACCCGTGGAGGTTTTCTATTGATGGGTTTACACTTTGTAAGACTAGATAGAGTGCACATGAGCCATGGGGTGTTTTGTGCCTATTATAAAAGAAGGGGTGGTATCAATGAGAATTCTGATTGCATAACAATGGCATTGAAGCACTTTGGGTAGAGCTAAGTACCACACACAAAGGCCTATCCTTCTTGGTATGTTATAGACCACCGCCTCTTATTCAGTACATGACAAGTTAGAGTTCAATTTTCCAAAAACTCCACCATCCTACTATTGATGATGTTATTATTTTGGGGTTTTAAACTTAGATTTATGTAGGAAACTAACTCTAATAAAAGTAACACTCATTGCTTCTCATAGTAATATGAAGCAGCTCATTCATTGACTACACTAGAATAACTGAAAACACCAAAACAATTCTTGATTCTGGGCTTTTGTTTCCAAACCAGATAAAATTTCATCTTCTGGTGTTCACAATGTATGGGGGGATATCTGACCACTCACGTCATTTATTTAACTGCGTAAGACTAAGAAAACTAAAGGCACCACCTAAATATGTGAAATCAAGATGCTTTAAAAACTTTAAACTGATAATGATTTGTTGATACAATTAAGAAAATTAATTGGAGCACTGTTGAACATTGCTGTGATGTTGACAATGCCTGCTGCACTTTTAGGGACTTGTTTGACAAGGCTTGTGATACACATTGTCCTGTGAAGGGAAGAGAGTCCTAAGGTTCACTGCCTGGAGGGTATTACTAAGCAAAGTTAATATGAAACTGTTGCAAAAGACAGGGACCACACTTCTCAAAGGCTCATAAACAATGATCCCATGACTGGGACTGGGTGCAATGGCTAGGCAGTTTAAAAAACCAAGTAATAGTAAACTTACAAATCATTGAAAAAGAACTACTGTAAATAATGCATTAATGATAATATTAATGATTCTAGGAAACTTTGGAGTACAATTAAGAACAGAAAGTTAATTCCAATCAAGAAACATCACCTTCAATTCTGTCAAACAAATTCAGGTTTACGTGTTGATGATAAGGAGATTGCAGATCATTTACTGGTATTTCACTTCTGTAGGTACAACTTGGGCAATAAACTTTATAATAACTAGTAATATTATTATAATCTTGTGGTAATTTTACTTCTAACCCTGAGATTACAACTAATTCCATTTGATAGTATCTCCTGTGGTTGGTATTTGATCAGATCTGTTAACTTTTCTAATAATAAGAGCTACCGGTATTGATAATGTTTGTATTAAACTCCTCAAGTTTTCAGAATACCATATTTGGGGGGACCGCACTTGCATATATTTGTAACCTTTTCTTGAATCCCTTCAGTTTTTTCCCTGCATCTGATTGTAAAAAGGCTAAGGTTACACTATCTTCAAGGAGGAGTGACAAAAGTGAGGTTAACAACTATAGCCCAATGTTTTTTTGTTTTGTTTTTTTTTTTTCTGTTCTTCCTATTTTAAAATCAAAATCTTGAGCGTGCTGTAGCATGATCATGTTTAACTCATTCCTTACCCATAATAACATTTAAAAAAATCAGTGTCATTCTAGGTTTTTAGAAGTAAACACAGTGCTAATACTACTCGGTTAAATGTAACTGATCATATCCTAATACACTAAATGATAAGAAAGTAACAGGATCTAACTTCTTAGATCTAAAGAAGGCTTTGGATACTGTAAATATAATCTCTTCTTAGTAACTAAAGAAGTTATGGTATCATCTGGAATGCATTAAATTGGTTTAATTTCTTATCTAAAAGATAGATCACAAGCTGTTAATATTAATTCTGTACTTTCAGACTTGAAGAATATTGATATTGGGATACCCCAAGGATCAATTCTTGGTCCTCTTTTAGGTTAATTTTTTGTATTCTTTATCGTATCAGTTTCATGCAAATGTGTATGTATGCAGATGACACTACCTTTTAGATTCAGCTCACTTACGCAATCAACCCTGCAAAATGAGCTTAACACAACTTGACAAAATTGCTCATTGGTTCAAGTCAACTAAACTTACGCTTGAACATAATCAAAACTAAATGTCAATGTTGTTTGGAAATCAAAAAAAGACACAACTAAATAATTATAAAAATATTTCTCGTAATGTCTGAACATGTTTCTATTGAAAGAGGGTCAGTCATACAAGTAATTTGGGTGTTATTTTGATGCCCGTATTTATTGTGTGGAGGCAATCATGCCGATTTTTTTGTTTAGATGTTTCCAAGAGAATTGGGGTAATCAGGAGAATTAAGAATTATCTTCCTCATACTAAGTCAATATGCTTGTTGCCAGAAGCCTTGGTCTTTTTCCTCATTTTGACTACTGCAGTTCTGTTTGGCCCATTTCAATACTGGGCACCATAATGATCTCCAAATTTTGCAAAACAGTCTTGCCCGTGTCCTTTTGTCTGCAGACATTCGCACTTCGGTGGACCATAAATGATAAGACTCTGGTTGACTAATCTGAGGAGAAATGGAAATTATCAGATCTTAATTTTACTTTAAATATGCCCTTAACGGCCTGCTCCCACTAGCTGGAATTTTTAACCGCTTCAAGGTTGGTCAAAATTTCTGTTTATGGGGTAGATTACAGTTATGTGTTACTTCAATTATCACTCTCCATTTCACAGTGGGGGTTCTCCTTGGGGCATATGTTAGCTAGCTGGGTAACTGGACTGGTATATGACTTTGTCTTCACAGAAAATGCTTGGTTTTATTTCCATGGTGTTCACATTTCAACTACCAGGGTAATTAATGATTTCAGTTATTTTTTTTCTTTCTTCAAATCAATGTTAGTAATAAGCACTGAAGAATACTCTATCCTACTTCTTTTCTTCCTTATAGAAATTGGTTATGATTTTTTATGTGATATAACAAGTACACAAATTAGTGTAAAAAAACCAATCATTACAGTGGAAGATTTCACTGAATAGATTGTCATTTGCCATTTCGTGCGCCCTATATATTCATGAATTCAGTAGGGTGGTGGCACAATTAAAATTCGTTCTCATCATAATCAGCAAGAAACATATGCCTAATTCTATTATTTGTTTGTTTTTGGCATTTGATTTGAGACAAATTGTATTAAAAATTGTGTACAACCATTTTTCAGTTAGGCTATAAATCCAACTTTTAAGTTTTATAATGCAGTTACTCTAAAGATTTACAGAATTAAAAGATACACATGAGGGATGTTTGGAGCACGGAATAAACCCCAATCAAAAAGTACACAGTATCATCTTCTAAAAGTATTTTAATCAAAGAGCTAGCAGAGTCAATCACATTTTAGGAGAAAATATATCTGCATTCTATAATTATATTGAGAGCTGGTTATTAACATGATCAAAAGTATGCTGCCGGTTATAGAATATCAGAATATACATTATTAATTTTTTCATTAGTGTAGTATAACCATGTCATTTTTGAAAAAAAGTAATTATACTATTACCATGAATGCTACCTTCAAACGCAAAAGTTAATTGTCTGTGCCTCAAACAATCAAAATTACGAATTTAGCCACTAAATAACAAGTAGGCATTGTCGTTTTTTTAATTATTTTGTATATAAAAGTAAAAAAATAATAGAGTGTTGGTGCTTGTAATATTTCTTAAACAAACAATTATCGATTTTGTTTCTCTCATCTTATTAGCTAATAAAGGGCATCATGGTAAATTAACAACTGAGACTGACTCTAAATGTAGTTAGTTTCACATTGCTGTATACTTTGTAATACAAAAATAAATCAAACTACAAGTGCAAATATGCCGATGCAACATCATGAAGCTGCAATGGGTGCAAATATGTACCAAAGCAGATGTTACGCTTTGTGATAAGACCAGGATTTCTCTTGTTTCTTTCTATTAGTTGTCAGGAAGACACTTTTAAATTTGGGGGTTCTGAGACCTAAAAAAAGGTCTCAAAACCAAAACTGTTTTATGCTCACACACCAAAAAAGCTCTATGTTATTCTTTGTTGTTGTAATTGTTTGACCTTGCTTTTTTCTTGATTTTAGAAATAAAAATATCAAAGGGATGATGTAAAATTCTTATGTGTTGTTACATAGCACTGCAGCCAGATCATGGTAGAAATTTTAATGATTTCTGTAGCAGTACATGTATAAATTTGCATTTACGGATCGTTTCCCCTGTTTTTTATTCTAATTAAAAAGGTAGCCTTGTACCTACTGATTAAAAGGTGCATTGGCGGATCCTCGCACACTCATTTGCGTTTATGGTTCAGCTCGATAATCCCCTCCGCGAGAACAGATTACTCTCCAAAATTTCAGTTGATCAGTGCGTTTGATGTATTTGGCAAATGTGTATCAGCGCGCGCCCATAAGGTGCTCATCTGTGTGTTGTAATTTCTTCTGTACGGACAAAATCCAAATTACAAATTTCAATGATCAAATTTGCACATAAGGTTAGGCAGGCAAGTACTACATCCTTATGACCACGTTTCAGAATGATATAAAATCTCAACCTTTTTTAGGAAGTCGGGGAGACGAGGCTAAGGATCACAAATCTCGCCCTTATAAAAACAATCTTCTTGCGCCATCCCGGCTCCACACATACACTGACCTCTCACAGCCACACAATAATTATTAGCAACAAAACATATTACCCACGTCACACTAACCATAAACGTTTTTTTACTAGCATCTTATTTTATGAAAACTCAACTTGAAAAAATGGCATTAGACAATGTATGTTGTTTGCTGCCCAGGTTTCAAACATACATACATGCATACATGTACACACACACATGTAAAGGTCCTGGTCCGATCGCTAATAGCCTCGTTCCTGCAGTATCCGCAGATTGTAATCGGAGGAGTCCAAAACTTTGGTATCAGAAGAAAGGGCAGAAGAGAAAGCTAATATTTTTTGTCATTTAGGCCTAAAGGATGTTTGGGTTTAGATGTTATGAGTGAAAATATATCCCATTTTGGTTGGCAAATATATTTACACAGTACTCTATGGGGATTACAAAATCATGTGTTTAGCTCTCACTTCAGAATGGGTTGAAATATCGGCACAAAACTTTACAATGGTGTATTGGGGTGAAGCCTATCTATCAAGATGAACAAGTTATAGACTTAAATCGGGTCATCCCTCCTTTAAATTAATGTTACTGGTTATAAGATTAATATTATATTTTAATTAATATACCAGTTTACATCCCACGTATGTAGCGGACCTGACATACATATAGAGTTCTTTGCACCTCACTCCATTTGTCATACCTATAACAAAAGGTTGATAGTTCAGATCATACCCGACCTCAAAGTACCGTGTGACCCATACTTTTATGCATACATATCTAACATGCTGTCTTTCTTTAGATTAGTTAGAAGTCTCAGAATTTGGAATGGACTTTAACTTTCCCGGCAAGATGGCCGCTATCCAAAAAGGTGGAAGAAAACCTCTATACATAATGTACATAGATACATGGTAGCACACACCCCCCCCCCAGACACACACAACATACACCCATACATACACACTACATACACTACTTACACACACATAGCATACATAGCCCACGCACACCACACATACAGCACACACATACATACATACAGCACACATACACAAATACATACATACACACACATACAATACCACATACTACATACACACCTACATAAATTCATGCATGCATACATCATACATACATACTTTCACTACATACATCATGACAATACATATGCCTGCCATTTACATATGCACATGCACATTGTGTGTATGTGACGGGTATGTGTATGTCATGCGTGTGTTCATGAAATCACTTTATCACCGATGTGACCCTCATTCCAAGTCATCTTCAAAGTCACTATCAACATCAGAGGAATGTTCATCACTGTCACAACTATCCTTTGTTTGTTATTCATTTCAAGATTTGATCTTGATCCACAAGTTCCAAATTGCGCTAACAAAACAATATGTTTTCTTCTTGTAATTTTTTTCTTTTCTTGTCTGCTGTCTTTTCGTTGGCACCATGCATTGGTTGAGTACATAGAAGTATATTCCCTGTCGACATTTTCGTTCCAGTCAAGGAGCCAAATGCCTGACGAATGGCATAGAGCAGACATAATTTGTTATAATGTAATCCTTTTGTCCAAGTAATGTGAGTGCGGCATTGTTGCTAGCTTTCCACTATAGGTGAGTCTTACCGTAGATGTCATCCCTCTGGTGCGAATGGCGGTAAGACTGTATATCCCAATCTGTGAGAAAGTGTATTGCACTTGGATCATTAACAATAATCATGAATGGTACATATCCAACTCACTTGCTTACAAGGTAATTTATTGGCAACCTTGGTCATGTTTATTTGGAAGTGAGTAATTGCACATGAAATAATTTTCTTTACTTTTCCTCGCTGTGTCTTTTCCAAGTTGTCCAATCGACCAAATACATGGTTTCTCAACAGGCACCTTTGTCAGCGTTGAGGATGCCATGTTTTTGCCCATGTTCTTCTTTGCTCATGCCTACTTTCTTTTACTCTGGTAGGGATTTGTTAGTCACATGCCATTTGTCATTTGAGTTTTTGTAGTACCGTTCTCGTGCGTTTACGATATTGTTTATAGAGGCATTGCGATCATGTGCATGGGTCCTTACATGTAATGTTTAGCATGCATCTAATTTATCATACATGCGTCTGCAAAGCAAGCGCCTCGTGGCGTTGCGTGCAAATATCATCTCTTTTGTACATTCTTGGAAGTCCCCACTGTTAAAAGTGTGTCATTGGCCAAGGGTCTACATGGCTTAATGATATGAATTCCCCTACAACAGCCTGATCGAGCAATCAGGGTCATTATGGACAAGGTTTTCGGGGTTCACCACCATTGTCTTCAGTCCTGACTTTCTTTCTTCCCCCCTGCCTCTGTGATGTAATTCCTTCAATAGCCTTCTGTTATATAGGACAGTGTTGTTGTTCATGTTTGCCTCTGTCCTCCATCGAGTTTGCCTAGTTTGCAAATGACAAAATCTGTCTACTCCTCTATTTGCATCCCACTGCACATAAATGCGTTCATTATGCATTATATTTAATCGCATATGAGAATCTTGTCTCCAAGTGATACGATGACACCATTTTTCATTTCATTATCCACGACCCCTTCACAAAGTCATTTTCCAACAGCCGCTGTCCTTTTCATCATTTCAACTCCTTAGACTGACTCTCCCAGGTGCAATATTACACTATGCTATGCATAATTCCGTAATTCATTAAAGATTAGATTTCCCATCCAAAGCTGAGAAGGCTTGGGAATTCTCAGTTTTCAAATCAAAAGGTTGTTAGTAGCAAAATAAAAATATTACTACAACCAAAATGCATGCGTTGTAACGTTCTTATTTCTCCTATCTACATGTTAATCATTTTTTTGCCATGTTTTTTTTTTCAATAACCAAATATTACAGCTAGTTCCACATCGTTTTGACAAGCTCTTATTTGTTTTGGTTTAGATTTCATTTATACTGTAGGTCTATGTTTATGATAAAGGTACTTTCCAAATTCAAAGGAAAGTTTTTTTTTGCACTTCCTCTTGTCTGCTTAAACTGAAAATATACTTGCAAACCATGCATGGCAAACTTCCAATGCATAGAACATGTCCTTGTATAAGCCTAGGACGCTTGCCCCTAGGCAGTATACCCAGCACTTAGCTATGGCCAATTAATCAGTGTCACTTATTGAGCATGACAATAAGTCAACATGTTGTCCAACTTGGTTCTTCTTGTGGTGAACTCTGGGGTAGCGGGGGCCCCTTCCCCTTTAGAGACCCAGACCAATATGTTTAGAAATAGAACAAGGTTTAAAGGGCTCAGTTTTTCTACATCACAAAACCTGTAGGGAGACTAAGCCAAGAAATACAGCACCCCAGGTGCAAAGTCCACTCCAACAATGCTGAATAACAACTGAGATAAAAGGTCACTTTGACCCCTGCTGCGCACAAAACACAGCATTTCGCCAGACCGCAAATAAGCTCTTATCAATGTGGTTAATCTTGTTTCCAGTGCAAACACCCAGCAGTAGCAGGCACTAGCCAGGACCAAGGTGAGACTTCCTTCCCCCCAATGTTGGCAGACTGAGTTCCTTCCTTCCAACAACACCACCAAGGTAAACCACGCATAATCGATGACGTACATTCCTTTCCCCCATTATGGTAGGCCTTGCAATACTTGCATTGGTCTTAGAAAAATCAAAGAACGTAACATTGGAAAATTGGGCAGTATATGCTGTGAACGTAAAGTAAACTAATTCAATATGTGAGAGGGATTCCCCTTTAAATTTTAGGCTTACAATTAGTGAAGAGCTAAGTAGAGAAAAATAATCCTGGTTAGGATCTCCAGATTAAACAGGTCCTTCTACAATGGCAGGAATGGAGACACAGGACTCAATAATTTGCCTATGGTGTGTGAAAGATTCAGACTCAGAATTTTTTTAGATTGCACCTTCGCTTTCCAACAAATATTGCTTTGCATAAAGGCCTACATAAAGCTTGTTCCCACGTATAAATGCTAAGCTCAAAATTGAGCCCTTCATAAAGAAATCTCACTTCTTTGTAATTCCCAGATCCAGAAATTTTTAAATTATAAATATAAATACGGAGTATCCTATGGTGATGATATCAGCATATACATTAAGTTTTACCACATCAAAACAATAAACCTATGCACCACTAACTTTATATAACTACTATACTTTGTCTCACTCAATTGAAGGCGATGTCCTTGTGCATCTTTTGCATTCCCACTTGCGTCTCGATTGTGCTGCCTTTATCGCGTGCGCTTATCATCATGTTATGATTTCAAGCATAGCGCGTACGATTTATGGGCGGCGGGCAACATAAAAATCGCATGACGTCACCTTCACCTCAAGATGAGACAAACTATAAACAGGGCAGTCAATGGGTACCTATCTTTAATTTTAGTTGGACTACTTTTAATTACCGTACTGGACGTCGAGTTTAGTCCCATGCTCGATTATAAATAATCCCATCCCAAGTTTTGAAAGAATCTGAAGAATAGCAGAAAATCCTATATAATCCCACCATACGTTTTTGCATGATTCAATAGATTGCATTAATTTTTTGTTAGCATACAATTCTTACTGTTTTGGTATATCTTCTATGTTATCTTTACAAAAGTTAATTTAGTTCATGGCCTTCAGTTACATTTCAGGTCTTTGTTGATCATCTCCTCAGTGAACACATAAATATCTGGAATAAGTTAAAAGCCTCTGAAAGGCCGAAATGTTGATACTCGATGTATTTCATGTTAGGTTGAAGATCCCATTTAAATCCACACCGCAAATTCAAGCTACTTCAGTAAACACGGTGGACTATACTAGGGTATTACAGTAATTACATTTCAAATCTGCATCCAAGTCTGCTTTAATTGATCATTGTCAGACCCACACTAACCTGCCACCTGCTACTGCTGTTGGCGGGTGTTGTGCACTTTGCAATAAAAGTTTTTATATTATTTTGGCTCTGCTCTCCTAAAGAGCAATAGTATTGAGTACCTTCACCTACACTGACACTAATAAATGCATCAGAGAATGGTTTAAGTCTTGTAGTTTCATTAGCAGAATTCCCATCTTCACCACAAAATGGGCTGTTTTGAATGGTAATTCTTCCTAATTTTTTTAGGTCACTAATTGATGTACTTAATGCATATTGACCCTTCCCTTTGCAACCCTAATTACAATCTATAATACCATTATCAATCACCTTTATTAGCTTGTTTCCTCCTGACTTGCATTCTCCCTAGGGTATTTGAGCGAACGTCTAGATGAAAAATTGTAGTGAGGCACCCTTTCCCCCTATAGCCAGTTCACAATTTCACAAGGAGACGGTCACAACACTCCAAGGGTTTGAAACTCGGTGGGTAAAAATTAAATCCAATTATTATTCACGTCCAAATTTCTCCACAACGAGCAATCAATCATCCCCCTTATGTAGTCTCTCTCCACTGCTCATATCTGGGTGTCGCGCCTAGGAAGACAAAATAATCACCGGAATCTGTGACTTTCCCCTCGTGATATTTCAAACACAGGAATTTTTGACCTTGCGAGGTCACATCCGCTCACTATCCCCGAAGCTGTACACACGGGCACAACACTCGCAAAATCACTCCAGAGTGGTTATCGTAGTTTAGCTTCACCCCCCCAAGTTTTTAGGGGGTAAAACCGCTGCTAGACCCTCGATAAAACTCCGAGTGTTAAAACCCCAGAATGATGTCGCCTCGAACGGTCAAAAACCCAAAAACCCCGATCGACACTCCCGAGTTTTTGAAAACTCTGAGTTTCAGCCTTCGATGTGGACAACAACTTTATCCTATCTGAATAAGCTTTCCCCAGAAAGGACTCATCCTTTTACGATAGGGTTTATAGAAAGGCATTGCGATCATGTGCATGGTCACCTTAAACATGTATGTTTGCTGCATCTAATTGAGCATAAATGGTTCTGCAAGCAAGCACTCGTGGCGGTTGCGTGCAAATATCATCTTCTTTTGTGACATGCTGGAAGTCCACCACTTTGTGTGTCGTGTCAGTGGCAAGGGCTACATGGTCGGTATGAGTAGAATTCTCAGTAAAGGCATGTCGAGAATCAGTCATTATGGACAAGGTTCGTGAGTTCACCACCATTGGCTTCAGTCCTGAACATTTCTTCTTCCCTGGCCCTCTGTGATGGATTACTTCAATAAAATTCTGTTATAGAGGACCAGTGTTGTGTTATGTTTCCTCTGTTCTCCATGAGAGTTTGCATATTTTGCAAATGAGCAAAATCGTCATACTCGCTTATTTGCAATCCCACTGCACATATAATGCGTTCATTATGCTTATATTACTCGCATATGAGAAATCTTGCTCCAAGGATTGAAGATGAACACCATTTCATTTCATGATCCAACAGGAACCTTTCACAAAAAGTATGTTCCACACAGGCAGCATGTCCTTTCATTTCATCCTTAGACTGACTCTCCAGGGGATATTAACTATTCTGACTATGCAAAATTATAGTAATCATGTAAAGATGAGATTTCACATACAAAAGCTGAGAAATGCTTGGATTCTTCGTTTTCAAATCAAAGGTTTTAGTAGCAAAATAAAAATATTTACTAAACCAAATTCATGCGTGTGTACGTTCATTTATTTCTCGACATGTTATAATTTTTGCCATTGTGTTTTTCTTCAAAAACAAAATATTACAGCTAGTCCTCCAACATCGTTTTGGACAAGCTCTATTTTTTGGTTTAGATTTCATTATACTGTGGTCTATGTTATAGAAAGTACTTTCCAAAATTCAAGGAAAAAAGTTTTTTTTTTGAACGTAATTGCTGCTTGAACGAAAATATACTGCAAACCATGCATGACTAAACTTCCAATGATAGAACAGGTCCTTGTATAGCCAGATCTTGCCCCTAGGCACGTATATAAACAGCAATTAGCTATGCAGTATCAAGTTGTCACTTCTTGACATGACATAAGCCAACATGTGTGTCCAGACTTGTTGTTCTGTGTGAACTGGGGGGTAGCGGGGGGCCACTTTATGCAACACAATATGTTAGAAATGAACAAGGTTTAAAGGGCTCAGTTTTCTACATCACACCTGGAGGGAGACTAAGAACAAGAAAAAACATTGCACCCCAGTGCAACGTCCACTCCAACATGCTGAATCCAACTGAGGATTTCAAAGGTCACTTTGACCCCTGCCTGCGCACAAAACACGGCCATTTCGCCAGACCCGCAAATAAGCTCAATCTAATTGTTACTCTTGTTTCCAGTGCAACCCAGCCAGTAGCAGGTCAATAGCCAGGACCAAGTGAGACTTCCCCCCAATGTTGGCAGACTGAGTTCCTTCCTTCCACAACCCCAATGTAAACCACGCATAAATAGATGACGTACATTCCTTTCCACCAGTATGTAGGCCTTATACTTCTCATTGGTCCTTAGAATATCAAAGACTAACATTGGAAAATTGGGATGATGCTGTGAAAGTAAAGGAAACTAATTCATGAGTTTGAGCGGGATCCTTTAAAGTTAGTTACAAGTAGAATGAAGAGCTAATAGAGAACAAAAATACTGTAGGGGATCTCAAGATTTTAAACAGGTCCTTCTAAATGGCAGGAATGGAGAACACAGGACTCAATAATTGCTATGGTTTGTGAAAGATTGCAGACTAGATTTTTTTTAAGAGGGGCCCTCGATTTCACAAATATTTGCATAAAGGCCCTCCTACATAAAGCTGTTCCCCCGTATAAAAATAGCTAAGCTCAATGATGCCTTATATAGAAATCTCAACTTCTTTTGGTAAATTCCAGATCCAGAAATTTTATGAGAAATACGGCGTATTCCTATGGTGATGTATAGCATACACTATAAGGTTTACCACATCAACAACAATAACCGGATGCACAACTAACTTAGAACTACTTACTTTGTTCACTCAAGTTGACAGGCGATGTCATTGTGCATCTTTGCATTCCCACTTGCGTTTCGATTGTAGCTGATTTATTCGCGTTTGCGTATCATGTATGATTTCCAAGCCTAGCGCGTACGATTTAGGCTGCGCAACATGAAAAAGGCAGAGTGACGTCACCTTCACTCAGATGAGACAACTATCAAACAGGGCAGGCAAGTGGTGACTATCTGTAATTTAGTGAAGCTACTTTTAATTTACGTACACCTGACTCGAGTTTAGTTCCCCATGCTCGGGATTATAATCCCATCCCAAGTTTTGAAGAATCTGAAGGAATAGCAGAAAATCCTATTATATCCCACATAAGTTTTTTGCTTGAATTCAATAGAGTGCGTAATTTTGTTACATTCAACTGTTTGGTAGTCTGTCTAGTGATTATCTTTACAAGTTAATGTAGGTTCCATGCTCAGTTCATTTACAGGTCTTGTGATCAATCTCCTCATTTGAAACATGAAAATATCCTTCGACTAAGTTAAAGCTCTAAAAGGCCGAAATGTTGATACTCGTGTGTTTCATGTTAGTGTTGAAGATCCTCATTTAAGCCCACACCCTAAATTCAAGCTAACTTAGGTTTAAAAAAAGGTGGGACTATACTAGGATCAGTAACTAATACATTTCAAAATTCCAGTCTGCCTTTAATTGATCATTGTCAGACCCACACTAACCTGCTACTGTGGGCGGGTGTTGTGCACTTTGCAAATAAAAAGTTGTTTATGGCTCGGCTCTCCTAAAGAGCATATATGATACCTTCACCTACACTGACATAAGAGAAAATTGCTAGCAGAGAATGGTTTAAAGTATTGTAGTTTCATTAGCAGAATTACCATCTTCACAAAAATTGCCGTTTTGAAGGTACTTTCTAAGTTTTTGAGGGCACTACTGATGTACGAATAGCGACTTGACCCCTTCCCTTGCAAACAACCCTAAGTACACTATATACATTACATCACCTTTTTAGCTTGTTTCTTCGAATTGGCTTACCCCTAGGGATTTGACGAAGTCTAACCGAGTTTGTTGTGTTGAAATTTGTAGTGAGCATCCCCAATCCCCTCTATAGCCATTCACACGGTCAACAAAAACTCCAAGGGTTTGAAACTCGGTGGTTAAAAATTAAATTCAAAATTTAACTTCACTCCAATTTCGTTCCACACGATTTTTGAAATCATTCATCCCCCTGATTATTATCCTCTACTTCTCATATCGAAGTGTAGACTGGAAGTCACCATACCGGAAGCTGTGGATTTTCCCGCGTGATATTCAAACACAGGAATTTTGACCTTGCGGATTTTCTGGTCATGCCTCCGCTTTTTTTATATCCCCGAAGCTGTCCACACGGCACAACACTCCAAAACACTCCAGTGTGTTATCGGAGTTTGAGAGATGCACCCCCAAAGTTTTTTAGGGGGATAAATCCCCGTCGACCTCGATAAAAACTCCGAGTGTAAAACCCCGAATGTGTCCATACGGTCAAAAACCCTGATCGACATTCCAGAGTTTTGAAAACTCGAGTTTCAGCCTCCGTTTGGACACAAATATAAGTTAATCCTATCTGAAGCTTGTCCCAGAAAAGACCTTAAGGTACCATAAGAGTTTTATGGGGGCGTGAAAGTTTGGCTTGGGCCGGTGTTTTTTGGTGTGTGCACGCCTCGCAAACTGCAGGCGAGCATTTTTTTTTCAGTAGTGGGTGGGGAACCTTTTTTTTTTTTAATTTAGGTATTTTTAAAAATAACCTACAGACCTTGATTCCAATGGGCATGTTTCTTACTGCACTGGATTGTCTCAATAATTCAACATCTCAGTGATGGCCACAAGACTGTAGGCCTCTCCCACTAGGTACTTAAGTTAATGAAACTTGAAATCCAAAGACAGATGGATAGTACACACAAAAACAACAAGGTTAAAATAAGTGGGAGTCCACATAGCTATTTCCTCCCATGATATTGAAACATCTCTGGGTTCCAAAACTGCAAACAAAAAAATTTTACGTCATAAAAAAAATGATGACCTTTCTAACCACACATCCACTTGAGTAATTTGACCAGTTAGGTTTCAGGAGTAGGTTCTGGATTATTTATGTTGGCATGATTGATGAATATGTTCCATGAATTATGTTTTGCAGTTTCAACGATTCCAACGTTAGTTACATTTTGCACTGATGTATTTTATTTTTCATTTTTACATTAAATATTTCCTCCCCTCTTTTTGTCATTATACAATTGTATGTTCAATGTTAGATAATGAGTACTGGCCCTCGAAACAGGAACAATTCAAGATTATAAAACATTGCTCAAATAGAGTACTATAAAGTTCAAGCTGTTTTGCCATCTCATAAATAAACCATTAAGTATACAACACCCTGCATGGAACAAAACAAACCAAATTTTACAATGTTGAAGAAAAATCAACACACAAAAAATTCTGAACTATGTCAAAAACATGGCAAAAAAACCGAAGGGAAAAACGCAAGGGGCCTATCAGCAAACTCCTAATGATATTAATTGCAAAAAACACAAACCAAAACAACACAATTCCTTCCCTGATCCAAGTTGGTCATGGAGTGTACAAAGCTTGCACTACACCCAACTAAAATAATTTGCTTTCTCAACTGGCTATTCGACTCATGAATGACTTGGCCACTTCCTGTAATTACCAGTGTTTTCATACTGTACATTAATTCAAAGCGTTTCATTATTGAAGATAAATAATTTAGCTTTGTGTGGTCAATTTTCTAGAACTCCCTCATAACCATCAGCTCGGCATTACACTGTACATTTATGCTGAGGTGGGGGGGGGGATTTAAATTTGCAATTCCAATGAGGAGGATCTTTCCTGGTGATCCTCCTCGCAGAAAGTCTCAGACATAACTTGAGATCTTTCATAGTTGAGCATCAACAAAATTCTTTTTACTTAAAAAAAAAAAACAAAAAAATAAGCCAGGCGAAGTTGGTTATCAACTTTTTAACCCCTTTACCAACAATTCTCAGCCAGAGAGGTGTCATTGTACCAGGAAAACAATCATGTATTGTTTGGGCAGGTTTACATCAAATGGGCACCACATGTGCATGACAAAGCTGCACTTTAATCCACAGCCTACTTGTGTGATTTACTTGTCCAACGCTTTAGCTTATTAGGCTTAACCCTGTCCAACCAAGGGTTTTTGTACTACGTTCACGACCAAGGGGTTACCACCACCCCATGAGAATTGTGTATAAAGCACCCCGAGATTATGATTTTGTTTTGATACCAGTGCATATGTATGGTCCTCCTCTTTTCCATTGATACCAAACTAAGTACAAACATACTAGTTGGTCACGTCACAATGACGTCATCAAGTGCGCGAGGCGGCAAAATTGGCATTTTCCACAGAAGAAAATAGGCGAAATCCGATTTTTGTTTTTTTTTTTTTTTTTACGCTAAAAAAGCGTAGGAATATCGGATTTCACGCGGTTTTCAGCTCTCTAATGATGGCAAATGACAGTTTTACATAAACATATAGTTTTAGAGCCATACTGTGCATATTATTTTCAAAAATGCACCATAAAATATCCTTGGGTGCAACACCCCCCCACCCTTCGACTTGAAGCAACACTTAACCCCGGGTGAAGGTGATTACCTTCACAATTTTTCGCTAAAAGGACTGGAGAGAATGGAGAGAACGATTACCTAGAAGCTGTTAACGAAGTTTTTGGCATTTAGCGCACCGGAGCGAAGTCCACTGGGGGGGGCACACCCCCCTTGGTTTGGACGAGGAGTGGGTTAATAAATAAAGAGTGGAAACAAAATAGTCCTTGTGTCTGAAGGAAACATATAAACAGACCATAGAAACAGAGATAGGCATGATATGTTAGCCCAGTCCGTTTGTATTGAATTAAGAACTGTTACAACCATGATACAGGTAGAAACTTCCACATTTTAATATCTTCCGTTAACGGTCCCTAGACAACCAAAGTAAAGGGCAAATCTGAAGATAGGTTTAAACCAATAGGCCTTCCCATAATAATCCCCCGAGTACCCGGTTAGGCCATGCCTATTTTGATTTTGGAGCCCATTTAAATGCATTTTGTTTTTGTATTAAATTATGAATGAAAAGTGAGGAAATGATTTTTTTTTTAAAGAAAAGGTGAATTTGGATTAGTATGTGTTGCCTGCAAGGATTTCCTGAAGCACAAATAAAACTATTCCTATAGGTACACCATGGGCCTGGTTAAATCCCCTCGGAGCCAAACAATAGTCGCACATAAATTTATGTAGATGCATTATCTAGATCAATATAACTTTGATCATCTAAAGAGATGAGTTATAAAAAGCTCATTTACATACCTCATTAGCATAATAATGATAAAAAATTTTTTATAAATTAATATTTTAACTTGTTCATTAAGTCTTAATTCACACACCAATCTTATCTTTTGAGACAATGCTTTGTCTCTTGATGCCCTTTTGAATAAAGAGCACACAATTTCTGTGATATTTCTTCCTAAGTTAAATTCTCAATGATGTGAAGAATATGATTGCTGGTACCAGCATACTCACTCCCCCATTATGAATGTTTCACTTCAATATCAGTGTTATGCAAGACTTGTTGGTGCAGAGCTCTTTTGACCAAAACGAATATCTGTAAGAACACCATGTCAATGTTTGTTTGTATGGCCATTCCCGATAAGTGGTCTGCATCCCAACATTGAAATTCATTCCAGACAGTACTTTCAATGATAAGTGAAGAATAATGTCTGCGCCATTTATATCTAAAGCTTAATTTAAGTAATTCCCCCCCGTTTTCCATAAATGCCATTACGAATTTGACGGTTGGTCATTGGTATGTTAATTTTCTCAATTGACTTTAATGGAATGTAAAGGCCATGCATTTTATGCTAATTATTTGTTACTCCTAAGTTAAAAAGGAATTATTATTATGTGTACTTCAAATCCTTAGTTTGTTTATCATAAGCAACCCATTGAGCAGAAAAAAAGAATTCATAACCACCTGCAAAATATGAAAATGAGCGTCATGGACATTACATTGCGTAATGGACAGGACATTGTGATACAATGTAATGTCCATGACCCATTTACATGCATACTTTCAACCCTTCAGAGCAATGGTTATGACCCAATTGTCACTCATTGAGTGATGCCAAATCAGGGCGCAGCCTGTAGTGGGCAAGTAATATCAACCAATTCAGAAGCATTCAAACATGAGATGCCGCAAGTTTTTGCATGCAGGTGCAAACAGGTGCTGGTTAAGGTGATGCCTTCCAATCCCCATCCCACCCTTCCTAACTTTTCCTTTCCAACACCCAGCGCCCCCGACCAACACCCAGCTCCCCGGACCAAGACCCAACCCCCCCGGGCCAACACCCAACCCCCGAGGCACGACCCAAAATCCCAGCCACTACCCAGAAGACAAGCCCACTACCCACTCCCGCAACACTACCACAGCCCCGGCCAACACCACAGACCCGGCCCCAAACCCAAATCCCTCTTAACCCAACACCATCGTCACCTTCCAATATCATAGCCCCTTCCCAACACCCATATCTCTCCCTTTCCAACATCTCCCTTGTCAAACACCCCTTCCTAACACCCATCTCCCTTCCAAACACCCATCTCCCCTTGCCAGACCAATCGCCCGTCCCACCACCCATCTACCCTTCCCAACACCCCACCCATTCCAATCAATCATTCCCCTTCCCAATGCATCATTCCCTTCCCAATTCACACATGTCCCTTCCAACAACCATTTTCCCTCCACACCCAATTTTTCCCTTATCCCGAACACCTCGATCTCCGTCTCAACACCCCTGTCCTCCTTCCCAACTCCTCAACACCCAATATTCCCTTTCCCAGCACCCCATTTCCTTCCCAACATCACCTCAGATTGCTTATAAGGGATACAAGCGAACACTTATTTAGTGTAATGATCCAGTAGTGGTGTTGTTTACATAAAATAAAATTAGGTTGTGAAAAGACAAATTGCCTATCTATTACCGTAATATATAGTCATTGTTTTTTGGGTATATTTTATTTGTTACAAGCTACTTTACAGAGGTAGGCAGTATCACAGGTTTTGAAATGAAGCTATACCCAAGTACTCACTAGATTGTTTGTAACTTTTGGGCTCAGATTCACTCTCCCACTACCAAAATTTCATCACCATACAAGAAAGTAGCCCCTGATATAAAAAAAAACTCACCTGAAATTGAGCTACATTCCTTGGCCATCATGATTCCTATAACCCTAGTGCAAAGCAAAGCGAGTGTTAAAACGATGTAAGATTGGTTTAAATAGAAGTTGAAAGTTGGTGGTTAACGGTGTTTAAAATCTTCAGCTGAGATCAAATCTGCCATCATATTTGGTCAAATACGGAAAACTCGTCAGATTTTATGTAAAGTTCAGGGTCTTTATGAGTTTGTACAAATGGTCAAATTATTATTTACCTGATTTGTCTATATCAGCGATTCCATTCTAATCGACGTAGAAAAAACGTGCTTGTACAGTGTATAAGGTGTCATAATTATAATGGAATTTACTACTTTACTTTTAGGAAGTGTAATTGCATCCACTGTTACCATAGAATTGCCTGGGACAACCATAGCATCCTTTATGTAAGCAAAAAGTTAGAAGAGAATATTAGTTTTGGAGCGAATGTCATGACGCAAAAGTGTAATGTCCATGACGCTCTGTGAGTGACATGCCCAAGTTGTGGAAGCTACTGTACCAATTTGATTTTAATATTAGTGTAGAGTAACTCTATTCTCTTTAACACTATACTCGCTTTGCAATTAAAACGAACTCTAAATTCAGAGAGTTTTTGAGGTTGGAATTCAATAGTGGCAAAAATGTTTTTCTGCGTAATGTCCATGACGCTCATTTGCATAACTCCTGTCGTAATAATTAGCAATGGATTCCCTACAAAAAATGAATCGAGAGGTACAATTTTACCCCAGCAGCTACAATAATCCATTCACAAACCAAACTACAGGGGTGATAAATAACTTAAAGTATACCACTTTTAAAAAGCAGGGAAAATGGGCCAAATTTCCTGTCCATGACGCGGGGAATCGCCCACATGCAAGAGTGTAATAGTGCAGGGCATCATTCAAGGGGCTTAACAATGGCATTATCCAGTTGCTTAAATTATCAAGGGCTTAAGATCTCACGTGCATCCCGGTTGTCACAGTGTGGTCGAAAACAAAGCATTTTATTTATAATCCCTTGGAAAATACATAGGTCTACCACAGTTTTTGCACCATATTTTCATTCAGTGTTTCCTAGCACCATTTGTGCCTCATTATAATGCCAGAGCGAGATGCTATCTGAAACAAACTATTTAATCATCAAAGGATGTCGTACATGGTTTGTGGTGGGCAACCCATAACTCAAATGACAAAGAACCAAGAGATCTCGAATGTCTTGATCAGTGATGGTCGCAAACATTAAGATTCCCGCAGAAGTGGGAAGATGCAGATAAGTTCCATTGCAAGGCCTGTCAGTATAGACAATTACAGATGTTTAAGACCCAAAGCGAGCAAATTCACATCCATTCAGGAAATAGTGACCAAAATAAGTGATAAAGTTTGATTAAGTATGTATGATTTTGCGATTCTGATACACCAAAATCTCACAGCTCCCCCCGCTTTCAAGACACAAAACTGCGATGTGCAAGAGAAAACTCTTTCGAAAGGAAACATTACCATGTAATTTCCTGCTTCGTCACAAAATTTGTCAATATCCGCTATTGTGAAGAACTACGCTTCCTTGCTTGGGCTTTGATGCAATCTCAATTCAATCGATTTCTAAGAATGGATTACAAACACTGCAAAAACAGTTTAGGTCCATTCCAGAAATACTCATTGTTCCTGTCTTGTACTTGTCGTGGAAAAATACAATGCACATCTTTTCCCTTATCATTTGCAGTTTCTAAGTAAATAAAACTGCATGGACACAAAGTTATGCTGCCGTCCTAAGTCCTACCTATGGATATCATGGTCTGGACAATACAAAGCATAGTACCAATTAGGATAGCCTAGACTTCAGGGATGAAAAAAAAGCACTCTGGCATCTAAATTCAACATTGGAATTCAGTCGTTAACAAATAAGCAAACAAACAAACAATACCAAAACACAACTTTGGTATGATGTTTCACTCCCCTGTAAAACCACAGCAGTTATTTCAATATCAATCAACCTTAAAAGTTAAATGGACATTAAATACCGATATACATGAGGTTAGCAGTATCTCTCTGCGATGGAGCTCTAAATAGTTTCCACATGGAGCTCTCTGGGACCCATGTATACCCTGGCAGGCTTTGCACTATTTCATTGCATTGAATGATGGATTCAACCACACCCACATCAGCTTATTGCAAGGCAGCCAAGCATAAATCAACCATACCACCCAATGTATGCCAATATATGCGTATCTATAAATAGGTATAGGGTACCGTGTGATTGGATTAGTAATACCTTACCAGTATGCTTTGCTGCAGTGGCTCTAACCAGGGCATAAAATAGGCAAATGAAGAATGAACCTTATCTTAGCACACTTCTTTTTTATGTTCTCTTTAAAAATAATGTATAATTCCCAAATGTTGGAAGACTGATACATGTAGTGAATTTTTGTGCCATTATAATGTTGCATAGGCTATTGTCATAGCATTGCAATTTCAACCTTAGACTGTTGTGCCTACTGTTGATTAGGAAAACGTACCTATGAGTATACTGTATAGTGGTTCGCATAACACTAAAATCATTGAAGCAAGCACAAAAGCTTTTCAAGAACTACAAGATACATACAGTTCCATTTATTTTGGCTAAAATATAAAGTGGGAATCATGCATTTTCTAACATGAATGAAGCCTAACAACATTGTGGTTATCATTGATTCTTGATTTTGAAGAGGTGAAATGTTCACCCACTTATGACTTTTAAATGATACCTATCAAAAATGCTGGGACATCCCTAAGGTGGGCTATGAATCATGAAATGCCCATTTAATGAGTATGCACGAGTTATCATTATTACACAAAATTCAAGTCAACTTCTGACAATTTTTAAAACTGCATTAATCTAAGAGAGCATCGCCACTTTTACTTAACAAATTGACAACACCACAAAACTCTTCATCGATGGTCCAAGCACAAAACTGTTAAGTAGATGTAACATGGAACAGCTTCCATGCTGTTGAATTCAAAGAACTATGGGAATGCCTTACTATCTCCCATGATCAACTCTCCAGCTGCTACCTAACTCAATGAATAATCACACCTATTAATTATCATACACTTCCTGCTATTAAACATGCATGTATTTATAAAAGCATGTACGACCTGTTCCCAAAGGGAGTGAAATGGAGTGTTAGGGCTCTTTAGGAGAACAAGGTAAAATCAATAAAATACAAAAACATTTCTGATGGAAATATTGATTTTTTTAAGACCAAAACCACTGCACCATGTTGTGTTTGATTTGAGAGCTCAAGCAGAATAGGATTAGAGGATTTCAAATCTGAAATGACACTACTTTGTGGGGAAAAAGGTCGCATCTGCATATGGCTAGACCACAAGGAAACATTTTCTAATTTTTGTTATCTTTGTTGAAATATTAGCATGATGGATTCTTCAGTAATTTTAAGAAAGTCTTTTTAAACACAGGAACTGCTGTAAATAAGATGGTGGGAATGACTGAATTTTGAGCAAAATTAATCCAAAAACAAAGAACAAGAACAAAAAGCAGACTTACAAAATAGTGAAATTCATATCTGTGCTTTATTCATGAACACATTTTTCTAAACATTCACTAAATGTGCAAATTGTAACATTCACTAAATTTGTATTGTTGTATTCACACTAAAAGCAGGAGATAAATTCATACTTTGCAGTCTAAGTGTTCAATTCAGGCAAAAAGGCAATGATAACACTTGTTATCTCTTTG
>JAMKCH010039505.1:0-14090 GCA_023653785.1 Ophioderma brevispina | reverse complement strand
GAATAGTTTTAGTTTTGGATCATTTAATATACTGTTTGTTGATTGACTTAAAGCATTTAGTTTTTTGTTGGTTAATGCTTTGTATAGTATGAAAATGAATCGCATTACTTGCAGGCTGTTGTTAACTGGTTATTAAATAAATCAAAGTTAATGATTAAATAGGGTTTAATTTGATTCAAGTACTTGGGATTTTTATCCTAAGTAATGTATGGAACCTGTGGCAAGAAGAGAATAAATCTCCATATCACTAGTTGTTTGCATTTTACCACCATTTGCAAATATCTAGCATGTCAAAACCCCAAAGTCCCAGACACTTAACACAGGAGGCTGCACCGCGGTCCCCACAGTTCGACTTTGTTAATCATTTTGCTTCATTAAAATGACACCGATAAATCGTATGTGGAAAAAATAGTGCATTTTTGAACGAAGAATCAATAGGCCTTTTAAAATAAGCCAAAATTTATGACAGTGGGCCAATTAATTTATCTGTAGTACTTTGCTAAACCCAAAAAGTTGTGCCAACTGTAACATCCTCCAAATCAGTGTCCTACTATATGACACATGACCATATATTTGTTGATTTAAGTTACGAAAAAATAAAGTTTAGCTTCACATTAATTACCTGAATGTCTTTATCCTCTACTTATACCCCTCTGTGTTTGGAGGGGGGGGTGTTACTTTCATGTGTAAACTATATCTCTGTATTTCCAAATGGCCTTAACTATCATTTGCGACAATTTAAAAAAAAATTGTGAAAATGTGGCCGTGCCGCTTGCATCCACCTTTAGTCTGATGTTTTTTCTTCATTGTGTGGAAGAATGTACACAATTGGCTCACAAATGTATAACTTATAGACAATTTAATATGTACAATATTTACCATATTGTACACTTTCAATGCGTTTAATTCTGAAACAAAAATTTGTCAGTCATTTTCCCCGGTTAAGAGCCCCCAATTTCTGTTAAGGTATCTCGCGCAAGGGATGCCATTGAGTGTTACCCAAAAATCTGAAAAGCGCGTAAATTTGGGAAAATTGACCCAACACATGCTGAAAATAATAAAACGCGGAAATTTTTTGGGAGTTAAAAAAAAAAAAAAAAAAATTCCCGAATTCAGATTAAAATCTGAAAAGTGCATCTCTGGATCTCGTGGATGCCCTTTTAACACTACCAGATGAGCCTTATGCTACAACCGAACTGAATTTTAAATCAAAACGATTGGTTCACGCGGTATGTGCATACACACGCAGAGAGCGTTAGGGTAATAACTATATTGATTTTAGTGAAAATTGGTGGTCCCGTTAAGCGTTACTTTCAGAACCATAGAAAGTGTGAACTCCAGGAACTCCGCGGTCAGTTAAGCCACGCAGCGAGTTTAAAGTTATTGTTGTGCAAAACCTTTATCAGGTTTTTTTTACTAGTAGTTTTCTTTTACAAGTTTTAAATAAATCTGTGTAAAACTTTAACAGACTGCACTGAAATGGGTATCGTATGTGGACTCTTATTTCTTTCAGTTTTTATTTGGTTGTAAACATTATTACAACTAATGTTTGACAGGATTGGTGAAATTTTGATGCTTGGTGCAGCAAATTCCGATGTCCGGTGAAATTCAGCCTACAGTGCATTGAAATGGCAGTGTGATTTTCATATGTTGTCTAAATTTGAGTTCTGTCTTTGTGAAACATTTACCACATCAGTGCATGATGGTTTGTCACCATGTGTGAATTCTCATATGTGTGCCTAAATTTGATTTGTCTGAAAAATATCTACCACATTCAGTGTCATTGATTGGTTTCTCACCAGTGTGCTTTCTCATATGCGTGGTCTAAATTTGATTCTGTGTAAAGCCTTGACCACATTCCCTGTCATTGAACTGTTTTATCACCAGTGTGCTTTCTCACATGTCGGGTTAAATGTGATTTCTGCGCGTAACATTACCACAATAAACAGTACAATGAGATGTTTAATCACCAGTGTGAATTCTCACATGTGTGGTTAATTTTTGATTTCATGTGTGAAAAATTTTACCACATACTTTGGCCCGGAAATGGGATTTCACCAGTGTGAATCTCACATGCTGAGTTAAACAGGATTTCTTTGTGAAACACTCACTCCATCTTTTATCTTGAAATGTTCTCACCAGGTGAATTCTCATATTTTTGGATAATTTGATTTTTTTCTGTGAAACATTTACCACATTCCTGCCATTGAATGGTTTGTCACAGTGGTGAATTCTCACATGTATGGTTAAATATGATTTCTGTGTGAACCATTTAACCACATTCATGCAGAAATGGTTTATCACCATGTGAATTTCTCATATGTCATGTCTAATTTGATTTCTCTGTGTGAAATATTTTTACACATTCAGTGCATTGAAATGGTTTTTGACCAGTGTGGAATTCTCATATGTCGGGTTAAATGCGATTTCCTCGTGAAACATTTACCACATTCCGTGCATTGAAATGGTTTGTCACCAGTGTGAATTCTCATATGTTCAATAAAATTTGATTTCTTTTTGAAACATTTACCACAGACAATGCATTGAAATGGTTCGTCCTTAGTGTTAATTATCTCATGCTGAGAACTACCTTGCTTGGGTTGAAACAGTTTGCCATATGTTGGGATAAAACATTCATCATGCTGTACAGAATGCAATGGTTTACTATCAGTGCGAGTTCTTTTTTGACCAATCCGATATGCTTGTAATGGTTTACAAAGGAAACCCTTGTAGATCTTGCCAATCTGGTGCCTCCTGACATGTTTCTTAAATTGATCAAAAGAGTTATACATCCTTGGGCAATATTTACAGAAGAAAGTGTCCAGAAATCTTCTCTCCATTATTCTTGCGTGCTTACATCTATATCCGGGTCTGTGATTGGGAGAAAATATTACCATGTTAGCATTGTGGAAATGGCATGGGTTGTGTACCCTAAAATTGGATATAATCGACATATATTGTCTGTCCCAAGTAGACCATGGGACGTGGACCCAATAACCAACTGTATAACAAATTCTGTAGTCCCCATCTGGGGGCTAAGGGAAAACCAAGTGTAAATTCATAATAAATTATTACGATCACATAACTGTCTGTTCCCGCACATAAAACTGGCACATTTTCTTAAAAATATATAAAATGTCACCTCAATTTCTTTTTCCCAATATCAGAGACCAATGGATATGTATAGACTTCAGCAAACCATGAGCTAAAGATATTACAATGGGCCGGGTATGTAGGGCCATTGTTATAGCCAGGTTTTACCACCTCCACGATTCGGGTTGAGTGACAAATACCCGTCCTCTCTCACAATAACTAACCAGTGTACATTATAATATAGGTCGTTGACACTAAATTTTCTTCTGAAAACGCGGTAAATTGAATAGAAATGAAGTTAAGCAATAAGTTACGGATTTTGGTTCTGCACAAAGTTGTTAGGTCAAAGCTTGCCCAGCAACATTCTCTTATGATGTTTGTTCAAGTTTCTTCCTTTTCGAATAAATGATGAAAACATGGCCAAAGTTAATTGAACACGCACTATAGAAGCTCAATATTTATTTATTGGTGAATGAGGTTAAATAATTTGTCCTGAAAAGTACTCAGTCTAAATTGGAGAGCGTAACAGCTGAAATCTCTTCAGCTGCGCGACAATATAACAATGGTCCTGCACTCCCAGATGAAAGAGAATTTGAAGTGTTTTTCTACACCGCATTTCGGGCCGGTGATTGAATATCTTTAACTCCATTGTTTGCTGAAGTCTATGTGTATCCACTAGTCACTGATATTGGGGAAATGAAATTGAAGTGACATTTTATATATTTTTAATAAAATGTGCCAGTTTTATGTGCGAGAACAGACAGTTATGTGATCGTAATAATTTATTATGAATTTACACTTGGTTTTCCCTTAGCCCCCAGATGGGGACTACAAAACAACAGCATAGAAGGACATGTCCCATCGACTAAAGCCCTAACCAACATACAGACTGCCCCCCCCCCAAAAAAAAACTATAGAATCAAAGATTATTTTTTTTGGGGGGGGCAAAAACTTAAGTTCATCTCAACTGTACTTTAACCGATTCTTTTTTGGGAATGTTCCAGCTTTTATGAGATTTTTAGTTGGTGTAATTTGAGGGTCTGCTGGTTCAGGAAAAAATTATTCAATCAAAGATTAATTTTAAAGGTACATTTCGTGATTTCAGCACCTTCAGGTTTTATTCATGGTTCGCTAGATATCCTTGAGAAAAGCTTATTCACAAAATTTGAGTTGATTCCGATCTTGCAGTTTTGTGTTATGAGCAATTCTTTGTTTCCCACGGTAACATAGGCTACTGTGCTGTAATTTGTCCGTTTACGGACAGAAAATACAAAATCGCGAATTTCTTACAAATACGACCGAATTTTCACGTAATATTTGGTACACATGGATTACTAAGACTAACGGTTCAGATGATATAAAAATCCTCAACTTTTTTTCAGGTAAGTCGGGCGGACGAGGTTGTTGATCACGAAATGCCCCTTTAAGTTTTTTGGCCAATTATCTGAGACACTTGAAAAAACTGTTGGGCCAGTTTCGTTTATCCTGATATAAATACAATTGCCATTGAAAATCAACAATCAAAACATTCTTTAATGAAAATTCAAATAAAAAATAGGTGTGAAGTGCTGCTTCTTGTGATATAACATAATTTATAGCTTTATAATATCACAATTGCCAATAAATACATGTAGCATTAGCTTAATCCTCTTTCACAATAAATAAGCTTCTATCCTCTTACACAATAAATAAGCTTCTATCCTCTTTCACAATAAAGGAGCTTCTATCAATAAATGAGCTTCTATCCTCTTTCATGATAAAGGAGCTTCTATCCTCTGTCACAAGAATGAGCTTCTGATCCTCTTTCACATAAATTAGCTTCCTCCTGCATTGCACCATAATAATGAATAGCGCCACTCTGAACGACGTTGCACAACATAATGTAGCTCCAGGAGCATAAGTGTGGTCAAAATCTTACATAATTGATGTTATGATTGAGACCCCTGGCTGTAGGGATCTTTGGAACACTCATATTTTTCCATTACTTCCGTGGTGGTAGTTGATGTTACTTCTACATGTAACTGCGCAAGGCCACAATGACTGCAGAAGACAGAGTAATGTGATTGCATCTGAAATTAAATGGCCTAATTTCAACAACTCAACTCTCAAGTTTGTGCTGGCATTTTCATTATAGGCTCAAAACCTTCAAAAGACATGTTGTATTATGTCTTATTCTTTACTATCTGCAGTGTTGGCTTTGAAGTTTTACATGTATGTGCATTTTGCCAAAGAAAAAGCCACGGCCAAATTCCTGTGATTTATGTTACCCCATTTTGTTAAATACTGTACTTTGGTATAAATATACAGATAAGTTGGAACAACATTAACATATTTTAACACTTGTTTTTTTTCTTGTTTTGCATGGTTTGCTCAAGTTAAGTGTCAAAGTGTCACATCAGACACCACATACCTTCAACCATTGCAAAATATAAGGAAAAAGAAGTGTTAAAAATGTTTAATATTATAATTACAACATTCTGTTTTTGCAAAAAACGACAAATTTAATGAAATTTTTTCACCTAAACAGCACTGATTTTTTGTCTTTTTAATAAAAACTACATAACACTTGAAAGCCAAAAACTGCGTGATAGTGGAGGAGGATACGTTATGCTACATGTCTTTACAACATGCCATTTGAAGTATTCTCATGTTCATTTAAAAAAAAACGGAGCACAAATGCAAGAGTTGCTCAGGTTTTAATCTTAACCCACATGGCCCACTTTTCTTGCCCCGTAATATTGTGGCCTTAGCACAAGTGGATCAATTCTTTCTCAATAACTTTCTTTCTCAAATTTTTTCCGCATATGCTCAGTATTTTTTTCCTGCTCTAAACTGTATTGACTGTGTAACATGTACAAAATCCCTCTACACAATATAGAACTTGAACCAGACTATTTAATTACCACAAATATTTTGTATGCCAAAGGGGTAATCTTGATCTTCCGAAGGTTTACTATCCAAATCTAAATACTGCCAGTAAACTTGCGTCATCCCCCTGTCAAGATGGAAGTCTGGAAAATGTCTTTGTACATGACTGTTGACATATCCCTATATGAATCCCTACATGATATTTCATCATAATTATCAAAATTTGGGATAGCGACGGCTTTAAATTCGGAGTAGAAAACACAGTATTTTGGTTTCAAAATCTCAACATTTCAATATTCGAAATAGCCAACCCTTTTTAAAATCTTGGCCGTAGTAAACCCTTAAAAGTGTAAAAGCAAACCGGTTTTAGATATTGGAATAGCGAATTTTGGAATAACGAAGTTCGAATATTATTATTACCCCCGATTGGGATTTTAAAAATGGTTTACTGAAAATTTCTCATACCCTTAAATTATACACTTCAAATTAGGTGACCAGATTGACAACATCATCCCACCTTCACCCCCGTCAAAATTTTTGGTATCAAATGACAGCATCTTTGTTTTTCTCTCGCTAACGGCCAAGACAATCAAACTGTTTCTTTTTAATGTTTAAAAAATAATAAATGGTTGTCTTTCTAGCAGCCGCTAAACTTACACACAATATTAGCCTAATTGAAGCACAATTTTGCTTCTAAAATGCCCCAAACCATTCACTTGAAAATTGCAACCATGCACGTTTTGTGTTTCCTTGTAGATAGAAACCTCTTGTTGGAAAACATCTGGTCCACCCAACATTTAATTAATGTATTTGTGCCATTAATTATATTTCCTACTATAACCCTTTTGGTAAAACACCTCCCTTTTAGACTGGAACCCGAAAAACACTTTGGGTAACCCGGTATTTTTTGTTTTTCACTTTTATTTGAAATGTTACAATTACACATTAATGTTAATTGAACATTACTAACTCTTAAAATACCCCTTCACAGAGTGGTACCCCTCAGCGGGGTTGCAACAACAGAAAAAGCATTTTGTGCATTTTAAAATAGTTATTTTAATTAAAGCCAAAAATGTGTAATTAGACGCCTAAAATCATGAAAAATATGACTTTCTGATTTGGTAAAGACACCCCTTTAGGGAGTGGAACCCTGAAAAAACACTTCGGGAATGCCAAGAACAACACTTTGGGCATTTTTGCAGACTTAAAAATAGTTCAGTGAATTTCTTATGTACATGTATTGCATGTGTAATTAAGACCATAAATCATATCAATTTGACATTCAACCCTTTCAATAAAATACGCCCTCCCCTCAGCTTATTTCCCGAACATGTACATGTATAGTTACACACCTAAATCACGCAAATATGACATTCCTAACCAGTTTCGGAGTGAAATCCCCGGAAAAGCATTTGGGCACTCCCGTTCACAGCATTTGGGAGATTTTGGAAGACTTTAAATAGTTCAATTGAATTTTGGATGTAAGAAATTGTGTAACTAGACCACAGAAATGTTTATTGGACACTCCCAACCCTTTCACTAATAAAAGTTAAACAAGAGTGAGTTAGGAAAACGGGAGTTAGAAAAGCGACCCCCCCCCCCCACGAAGATTATATACAGCCCTATTGGCGAGTTAGGTTCTTACGGCAAGTCCCATTGATGCGTTTAATATCAATGAATATACAAGTCCTTATGGCGAGTTAAATTCTTATGGCAAGGGCCAGTGGCGGGGAAGGGTGGGTGGTTTTTAATTGTTTTTTTAGATGCACTGAATATGGCTGTTTTAGAGCATGAGCAGAATATCAAAGGGACCTTATTTAAGGAGTTTGTTCATCCCCCACTTTGGCTGGCACCTTCAATTGTTAGCATGGACCTCCTATGCAAGGTAGGTACAGAGTATACACTTCATGAATATTCAGAACATAATCATGCTATTTCATTGGCGGATTCCGATTACAAGTGTTATTTTCCTAGGAAAATAATTCAAACTGTTTCCCTACAACCTCGTCTCCAGAGTCAGTGAGGTGTAACAAAATAAATACTACACTTGTACATGGTTTATACATGTATCAGCAAATAGGACACTATTTTCCCTTGGTACTGTCTATGGGACTATCACCCCTGACTCCTGTAGCCAAATAGTGTGCCCTATTTTCCCTCTATAACCATGTAGTATTTGTATACTCTCAAATTGTGACATCACTTTTTCAATAGGGGCAAATATAAGGTTTACACAGGGGTCAAACTTTTAAAATGCTCCAAACATGTTGAAAAATATGCCATCTTATTTGTCTACCTGTAGTCAAGGATTCCAAAAAAGGTATAGTTTATTGACCACGTTAATAGATGACCAGCTGTTTTGACAACAATCTTTGGTTACATGATGACAACAATGATGATGAATATTAATTAATCTTTTCCTGAAGAAGGCCAGCGCACACAACTGTTGAAAAAAAACATGTGCCAGACCTAACACCTATCTATCGCTCCTCTGCCAACCCTGGCATGTTAGCTCAATTGGTAAAGGGCGCCGTCACTAGTAATACGGAGGTTGCCAGTTCGAGTCCGGCCAAGCGCACGTTTGGTTTTTTTCAAGTTGTGTGCGCTGGCTGTTTCCAGGAAAAGATTAATAAATAATCATCCTTGTCTGCATGGAGAACCAACAATGATGATTATGTGACCAATCCCATTACCAATCAATAACATGTGGATGTAGAATGCAGGCTGAGCTCCAACATTGAGCTGTGAGTAATTTGTTTAAATATTTGTTCTACAATAAGATTTTTTTCAAAGAAAGTCCAGTTTGTTCATCAGATCTTTAAACCCATTCTGTGTACATGGAAATGTAACTCGCCACTTTGGACCAACACGCTACGGGAATTGAGAGGTTTGCCATAACTCACCAACAGGACTTGATTTAGATTACTTTGGTGTAACTTTAATACCAGTGCACATGGAACTCGATGCATGGCTTTGGCGTAACTCTTCAGCGGGACTTGATGGCTTTGGCGTAACCACCAGTGGGATTTGGGACAATTTTTCGTGGTGTAACTGGCTTTTCTAACTCATTTTTTCTCTAACTCGCTGGCCTTTTTTTAACTAGCCCAAAATCATTTTCTTCCCCAGAGGGAGCAAACATTACCAAATTGACTGCATTGAAATGGTTTAACAATGTGAAATATTGACATGCATAATCAAATTTGATTTGTGTGTGAAACCTTTCCCACATTCAGGGCATTGAAATGGTCTGTACCCCGTGTGAATTCTATCATGTTGGGTTAAATATGATCTTGTTGTGAAACATTTACCGCATTCCGTGCATTTAAATGGTTTTTGACCAGTGTGAATTTTCGTATGTGTGCTTAAATTTGATTTGTCTGAGAAACATTTACCACATTCAATGCATTGAAATGGTTTCTCACCAGTGTGCCTTCTGACATGCGTGTCTAAATTTGATTTGTGTGTGAAACATTTACCACATTCAGTACACTGAAATCGTTTATCACCAGTGTGATTTCTCACATGCATGTTTAAAGTAGATTTCTGAGTGAAACATTTACCACATTCAGTGCATTGAAATGGTTTTTGACCAGTATGAATTCTCAAATGTCGGGTTAGATTCGTTTTCCTTGTGAAACATTTACCGCATTCCGTGCATTGAAATGGTTTGTCACCAGTGTGAATTTCATATGAGTGTCTAAATATGACTTGTGTGTGAAACATTTACCACATTCTGTGCATTGAAATGGTTTGTCACCAGTGTGAATTTCATATGAGTGTATAAATTTGATTTCCGTGTGAAACATTTACCACATTCAGTGCATTGAAATGGTTTGTCACCAGTGTGGATTCTCATATGTTGGGATATACATGATTTGTGTGTGAAACATTTACCACATTCTGTGCATTGAAATGGTTTGTCACCAGTGTGAATTCTCAGATGTTGGATTAAATATGATTTCCGTGTGAAACACCACATTCAGTGCACTGAAATGGTTTATTATCACCACTGTGAATTCTCGTATGCATGTCTAAATTCGATTTCTGTGCGAAACATTTACCACATTCGGTACATTGAAATGGTTTGAGACCAGCATGATTTTTCACATGTCGGGTTAAATGCGATTTGGTGGTGAAATATTTACCACATTCCGTGCATTGAAATAGTTTGTCACCAGTGTGTATTCTTACATGATGAATTAAATTTGATTTCTTTGTGAAACATTTACCACATTCAGTGCACTGAAATGGTTTGTGACCAGCATGATTTTTCACATGTCGGGTTAAATGCCATTTGGTGGAGAAACATTTACCACATTCAGTGCATTGAAATGGTTTGTCACCAGTGTGAGTTCGTATGTGGTCAGTTAAACTTGATTCAGCCGCAAAACATCTCCCACATTGAGTGCAATAAAATGCTTTTTCAGCAGTACCAGATCTCATGTGTTTATCTAAACATTGAATTCTTTGCAAAACCTTCAACACATTGAGTGGACTGGAATGGTTTATCGCCGATGTGAATTTGCATAAACATTGATGTAGGGTTGGAACACTTTATACTACCCTGTTTTTGTAGATACATGTTGTCAAATTTGTGGGCATCAGATTTATCATGCTGTATACTATGCAGTGGTTTAATATCAGTGTGAGTTCTTTTACGATCACAATCCGATATGTTTGAAATTGTTTACACTGGAAACCCTTGTACATCTTGCCAACCATCTGGTGCCTTCTGATATGTTTCTTAAATTGATCAAAGAGTTATACATCCTTGGGCAATCTTTACAGAAGAAAGTGTATAAAAATCTTCTCTCCATTATTCTTGTGTGCTTTACATGTATGTCCAGGTCTGTGATTGGGAGAAAATATTACAATGTTAGCATATTGTGGAAATGATACGGGCTGTTGGCACTGCAAAATGAATTAAAAATCGACTAGATTTTGTCTGTGAATGGTCAAATAAACCACCTCCTAAGGCCTAAGCCCTCACTACAGTGTGAGTCAATAAAAACCCTACATTCAGGAAAGATTTTTTCTTCAAAGGTTAAACGTTATTTTTGCTAGAATGTTTGCTTTGGTTGTTTACAGGGATAAACAGGCCATCAGACGATTTTTATATGGTGTCTATCGGACTTTGGGATCAGAAACTATGTCAATTTTGCGGAGAGACATAAAAAATTCTGTTTGGCCGATTTTAGCCATACAATGCGGAGAGACTGACACCGACGTATATACCATAACACATTATAGAAAATGCAATTTACACATGCAATTTCAGATGGAATTGATTTCTTCTCGACAAAAACCATATCAGTTGAATAAACGGTCTATTGTGTAACAAAGTAAAAATATCTTCAACAAATTATTACCATTGTTCAATCATAGAGTCATTTATTGAAAATCACTTCCATATCAAATGCCGCCTTCCATAAAATATGAAACTGTTCGAGAGATATTGTTTAAACATCTCCTAAGTTGATTTGCACACATACAGTATACTTGGCGTCCATAAGTTGTGAGAATAACGTGCAGTTTTCTGAATTAAAACTAAAATTCAATATCGACTGTTTTTTTTTTTTGTTTTGTTTTTTTTAACGTAATGCAAAACCTTCTATGGTTTCACTTTGGCCTCCAAGTTTTTTTGATGTAGGTTAAAACCATGAATCTTGCTGAACCGAATTAACTGTGGTGTCTTACAACCACTATCTGTTGAACTCTTATTTGGGAAATTGAGAACATATTTTTTTAATATTTGTTTGTAATCTGGGGGGTATCATTTTTATAATCCTTCAATTATTTCCCACCTTCTATTGGTTTAACAATAATTTGGTGTTAAATGTTTTTATTAAAATCCTGCTAACGACCATGTTACTCTATGTCGGCTCAATATCGGCCAAACAGGATGTTTTTCAGCTCTCCTCAGCAAAATACCTGTAGGCATAACTTCTTCCTTTAAAGTCCCAAATGACCACAAATAAACGTTTTCTGAAGCCTGTTTATCCCTCACTATAACCAAAGCAAACGTTTTGACAAATATTCTTAACGATTTCACTTCCATTTTTTTTATTCTGAACGTAGGGTTTTTATTGACTCGCATTGTATACTTTACATGTATACCATATTAACCCAACATTAATACAGAGTGTCCCCAAAATAACCCTTAGGCAACATATACACGTCCTTCATTTCAAAAATAGTTGCATGTATTACAGCATTACCTTTAAAGGTATCTTTGTTAAAGTTCAGTTTCATTAGATAATTAATGAGCTACATGCCCTTCATTAAAATAACAGACTTGAGAGTGTTACTTGGTTAACTCGAGCAGCCACAGGTCGCGAGAGCCAAGCTAACCAAGTCACGTGTGAAAGCCTGCCATTTTAACAAACTGCATGATAGGGTATTGATTATCTTGCATACATTTAGAGTATGACATAACATGAGTAAGAATCTTTAAAAAAAACCTTTAAAACTCAATTAAATTCTCAATTGTTAATTCCTATGCAAGAAAGTGTCATTTTTAATTTGTCATCAAATTTAATAAATGACATCATTTCAAGGAGAAGGTTAACTGAAATGTGATTTTTTTTGCAAATTAAATGTGTGATATTTTACATTTTTATATAACACGTTTTAAAGAGCTTAACTTCTCCAGAAAATGCACATGTGTCAGGGGGGCATTTCTTTTAAATTGTATATTTTTGCCATTGGGGTTGATCGACATACAAAAATCAAATCTTGAACTGATGACTGACGCTGTTTTTGTACATTTCTGTGTCTATTAAAACACTGCTTTGTGTGCAGTGGGTCATGTCGAAAATTTGTGAATTTTCTAGTTTCTTTATCACAGTAGGGTTATAAAATGAGAATAATATTCTAGAAGTTTGGGAAAGGTTTGAAGATGTTTTTCTATAGTCTGAAAGGTGCTGAATTAGAATTTTTGGGTCCAACCAGTTACCTCTGGGAAATTTGGGAACTTTGTAAAATAAGGGGTAGAATTATTACAGGGGTAAATTTCAAATCAAGTCAAATTTTGTTTAAATGTGCACCAATGTATAGACCATGTAGACAGTCACATTACATTTCGCCCACTAATTACGAAACCAAATGACGTTTGTAAAACGTTGTAAAAAAGGCAAGACGAACAAAATCCAACCAGTGGTAACGTTTACCCCCAGAATTACCTATTTACCCTGAACCTTAATAGGACTACCTGTTTAACTGCAGGTCAGAAGCTAGACAAACTATTTAAATCCTATAATTAGAGGAGGGCACATGTGGTCCAGTGGATCAGCGCTCGGCCCGCACGCCAAAGGTTATGGGTTCGAGCCCCGCTGGGGCCAATGTGTTTCGCCCTTGAGTAAGGCGCTTTACCTCAATTACTCCTCTCTACCCAGGTGTATAAATGGGTACCGGCATTATTCAATGCTGGGAAGGTAATGCAGACTCGCTGTAGATGAGGTGTGGCGATCCCACTACAGCAACATTATATGGTGGAGTCTGGCCCAATCGCTTCGAAAGAGAGATGGGCACTCCGTTCCTGTGTACACAGGTCCGTCCCCTTTACCTTTACCTTTTTTTAGAGGTGGGCTATAGAAGGTCAAAAACCAGGGTGCCCCATCGAAAAATCCAAAATGCCCGCCAAATTGTCCAAAATTTGATTTTTAACCATAACTCAATTATTTTTTGTTCAATTTGTTTAATTTTCGTGGCAATACCCACGTTTTGGGGGTATTAGGAAACATGCTATGCAACTTTCATCCCACCGTAGCCTTTCGTTTTCTTGAAAATGACGCTTTTGCTTAAAATTGACCTCTGAGGATGCTTTCCCATAAAATGCGCATCAAATTGATATGATTTTAACATTCAAAAAGTTGAAGAGAGTTTTATTATGAACACATGCTGAAAATTTGACTTGCATGGTGTTTACGGTTTTACAACTGTAGGCTTTTTAATGACATAAAAATGCCCTCCATTGAAACCCACATGTAAGAAAGTTCGTTGACCCCTGTACATTCCAATGGGAGCGTTTTCGTCAAATTTTAAATTAATGCCATGGGAAAATAGTGTTACACAGCTCTAATCTTCAGAAAATGATGCATCAACAATTCTGATGGCCCACCAGTTACAAT
>JAMKCH010039504.1:0-13852 GCA_023653785.1 Ophioderma brevispina | reverse complement strand
ATGGAATTACCCTACTTTTTTGCCTACAGGTATGTAACTCATCTTGTTTCCCAAATCAGTGTTACTTAACTGCATTTTTATCCTCCACTACAAAAAAGTGGTGATAATTTGTGCATATTTGGTGTTCATATGAAAGGGTGGCCCTGATAAAGCTGACATATGCTCGAATGTTAGATTAAAATCACTGCACCCATGTACTGTACCATTATGGTTCAAATACACTGCTTCTCCTGAAAATAACAAGGCAAATATGATCTGTCAATGAGTTGCTACCAAATTAAACATATCACACCTAATCACAACCCCCAAAAATAGCCATTGGCCATGTTTTATACTGGGGAAGTTAATGGAATTACATTAAAGGGGCATTTTTGTGACGCCATACCCTTGTTCCCCTGACTATTCTAAAAAAAGTTGAGATTTTTATTAACTCATTGAAGCATTGGACTTAAGTGTAAATATATGGCCTATCTCATTTCATTTACGTTTTAATTTTGTACTTTCTATTCTTTCTCTCTGTGCATGGAGAGTGAGTACAATAGAGTGAGTGGTATGATCACAAAATGCACCTTTATTACACAAAACGCTCGCTTCCTTATAAAACAAATGTAATTTGACAAATAAATGATGAAACCTGTTGCCTTATAACTTGGCAAATGCAATTTATTACCCTGAATCTTGTTCTTTCCTTCTCAATTCAGTCTCCTCATCAGTTGGGGTTGTCATGGTTACTGCAGGACTTCTTGGTTTAAGGAGATGGTAAGAATGCACTCAGTCTTCTGCAATAAAGAAACCAAATGTTTAAGACCATTGAATTGTCTCATGTTTTGCAGTGCCAGAACTATTTTGAGAATTGGATAAACACTGAGCGTATGCACAGCTTGAGTGTAAGATGGATGAGTTCTTATAGAGCTTTGTTGATGAATAAATTCTCCCATGAATGAATTTTGTGTTAGCACAAACACAAAAAACAGACTGCCAAATACATAAGTAAAAATCAGAGTGTTTGCTTTTTTGTCTGTGTGAGGATGTGCATACACTAATTACTTGTAAATAATGTGTTATTTTTGTCTGTTTTGTGCCTGTTTGTGAGGCAATTGGTGTGTCCTGGTTCTAGGTGTCAAAATTACAGATGGAACCTATACATTCACTTCACTAAGACTTATCCAAACACCAAGCGACATCACTTATTTAAAGTTGCAACGACAGATTTCACATACAGGTGTCTTACAAAATGTGAAAATTCTGAAGTTTGCACTGGTCTAAAGCTTTCTAATCAAAAATATCCCCAACATGAAAGAATTAGCTGAGAACCATTTCTTTGTTACAAAAATTGATGAATTTCTAATTTCCTAGAGGAGCAATAGGAACTTTAGCTCTATTTTTAAATTGAAATACAACACAATAAAATCCCTTTATTTTCATTTTAAGACATTTCTGTCTACAATACAATGTAAGAAATCTTTTGGGTGTTTAATCTACAAAATCACTACATATGACCACCTCACATGAATTGCCTCAAATTTTCTCGTTGCACCTTTAACAATATCCAATGTGTATATCACAAGAGATCAGATGCTCAGATCATTTGGTTTTTATGAACCCTTGACACCCAAGAACTACAATATTGATTATGATTTTCTATCTAGATGCAAAACTTGTGAAATTAAATGTGCTTGTTCCTATCATCTTTGGGACCCCCCTATTAAGGAAGTAGTATCCAAATATGTTTATATCATATCAAAAGGGCGTATTTTTCCTCATTGTCGTCCTGAAATTTCAATTTCAAAAACATTGCTTGCTCAGATATATATCAATAAATACATCAGTCCTCAGACCGCTTGTGTCGCTACAGTCGTGGTTAGTGAATGATAGGCCTAACGATGACCTTTGACCTTGATTGATGTGACCTTGGCATGCAACAAAGAGGGTTTTGCATGTAAACTCATAAACCAAGTTTGGTTTCCCATTGAACTTCAACTTTTTCAAATGAAGTCATTTACAGTTTTCAACCGATCTACACTTGACCTCACGGACCTTTGACCTTGGTATTGACCTTGGACCTCATCATTAAATGAGGATCCCATGTTTGCACCTATGATTCAGTTTGGTTCCAATTGAACATCATCTTTTCAAATGAGTCAATTTCATTTCCGCCTATCTAACAACTGATCTAACATGACCTTTGACCTTGGTATGTACCTTTGACCTCATCAAGCAAATGAGGGACCCCAAGTTTGCCACCATGATTCAAGTTTGTTCCATAGACTATTTGCGCATTCCCGAAATCCTCTCATTCGTTGCCCATTTCCATCCTGGAACTTGTACCATCCTCAAGTCGGCTAAAAATACGGTAGGAGCGTAACAAAATACCAATAAAACTTACCTATCTGTGACGTTGCACTATAGTTGTGTAATCGTCCTTCAGGTGACAAGTAGGCACAGTTACGATCGAAAAATCACATTTTGTCGTGAATTTTACACCATGCTCTATTGTTTTTTGTCCATAGATATTCTTCTACATTTTTTGTAAGATTACGTCACGTTAGAAGGTACTTTGTATGTAATTTTAGGCACGGTCTCGACGCGAACGACAACAATTTTTTTTAGTAACATGACCTCTGTCCAAGTTCGATGGACATGGCACCGGGTGAGGAAGAAGAATTAGTAGGAAGTTCCTGCTCTCTTTTCGGTGTTATTTGGTTGAGATTTGTTTGCTTTTTGCTACAATTGGAATTTTTTGGTCCTTAAAATGTAGATCCTGGTCCCAGAAATCCAAAAAAAATTCACAATTGGTTACCATTTTTGATCCTGTTCGTTTGGCGCCCATCTTGGTTTTAAAAAATGGCGTTGCCATTTTCAACATATTTTGCTCTATATCGGGACTTCTGAGCAACACAGAAGGCTAAATTGGTGGCAATACCAATGTCTGTGATGTCAAGGAAACAAATATCAATCAGAAGTGCACAGATAGTTTTTTCCTTCGAGGTCATCTTGATTTCAAAATTGCCGCCATTTAAACATATTTTTTGCTCTCTATCTGCACTTCTGATCAGCATAGGAGGCTCAAGCTGGTGTCAAACCCATTTTGTGATGTCAGTGATGCAAATACGACATCAAAAAAATCAATATTGTTCCTCTGCCGGCCATCTTGAATTTCAAAATGGCCTCCATTTTTCATTACTTCGCCAGTACCTGGACTTTCTGATCAACAGGAAAGCTCCATATGGTGACAATACCCATGTTTGTGATTGTAAGGACCCATTATTACATCCATAAAGTTGCCAATTGTTTTCCTTTTGGGGCCATCTTGATTTCAAAATGGCTGTCATTACATAACTTAGCTCCATATCGATCTGGACTTCTGGCAACATAGAATGCTCCATTTGGTTGCAATACTCATGTTTGTGATGTTAAGGAAAATCTAATTTGCATCCAATTGTTTCCCTTCTGACAGCCATCTTTAATTTTCAAATGGCCACTATTTTTTTAACATATACTTCGCCCGATTTCTGACCTTAGACACAATAGCTCAAATTCTCCTTCCTAATCAGATATAACATATGCACCAAAACCCTTAAATCATGATTATCCTAGGAGAGCCATATCCTGTGGTGTATAGGTTTCAATTTATTGCTGTCCATATGTACCAGTGCAATTTCAAGTAAATGAAACCAATATCCATCTATCTAGCGGCCGCACCGAGATGCTGTTCACCATGTGCGCCAAATGCCCTGTCCGTCATTAAAGTTGGAAGGGCGACTGGATCCTGTTGCAAGTCTCGAGCAATCACATCTGTTTGGCATGGTAACCTCCAACCATGTCCGAGACTACTTGATCAATCGCGCTATCACATACCGGCAAATCGTGCTTGCTGTTGGGCAACTGAAGATGAGATTGCAGGGATATCTCCACATAATCTGTGCTTTATTCATGTGGGCACGCCAGGATATGTTTTGCACCCTCATAAGAATGTTATGCCATCCATTTATCCTGAGCTCGTCTTCATTGTCCTGGTCCTCCATATCCATATAACAGTGATGCCTCTTCACAGGCGCTCTAAAGACTTCAGCTTGGTTTAATTGGAGATACCAGATTGCCATAGTTGGTGTAGTTTTATGGCGTCAGTCGCAAGCTTGTCCTTTGGTCGTTACAACTAAGTCTTTCTTGGCTGTCTGCAACATAGGCCCCAGGGTATTTGAAGTCCTGACCTCTTTGAGTTGGGTACGGTCTGTATGCAGATCGATTGATGATATTATCTTTCCTCAGTGTGGTCATCCATCGCGTCCTTCTTGCTTTAGATTGGTTCGCCTTGCTGCAGCCTTCTCAAGTAATGTAGTAATCTTGGGCACCCATTCAGATCGTCTGTTAGATCTAGAGTCATCTGCATAGTCAAGGTCTGTGAGATGCTGCCTTTGGTATGTCCTAGCACTCTTGGGGTTGATGGCAATACTGTCTGAGGTGTTCAACCACGATTACAAAGAATAGGGAGCAAGAGTGTCTCCTTGGAGTTCCGTTATGTTAGGACTCCTTTGCTGGCTAGCCATGGTCTGCACAAAGCTAGAATTGGTTATCTACATTAGTGGCAATGGCTTTGACAGTCTCGTCTTGACCACCATAGTTGGTAAGAAGATGGCACATTACATCTCTTTACACTTTCCGAGCCTTGTGGAAAAGTCTACTAACACAATTATTGAACCTTTTTTTCTTGAAATTCGCAACTCTTGTAATGATCCTTCTGATGGCAAAATATCTGAGGTAATTTTGACTGCCTTACGAAACCATTCTGTTTAGTCTGAAATGGGATCTATTCGAGAAACTGAGTTCTGTTTGAGCAGCATTGATTTGTAGATCTTAGAGGCCAGCGGTGACAGTGTGATTCCCCTGTAGGTTTGGTGTGTTGGAGGTCACCTTTCTTTGGTAGAGAGTGATGAACATGTTAATATAATAAGGCCGCTGGTTTGTTTCCCATGTTGATTGTCGTCCAAAGTTCCAACAGTCATCATGGAACAATGGATTCTTCCAGATTACTGCAGGAATGTTGTCGGGAGCCAGCGCTTGGTGTTGTTCAGTTTCTTCGGGCAGATCAGAAGCTTTTCTATAGTGAAAGGTCCAGTCTTGGAGGAAAGACATCTGCTATCTTGGTGATTGAAGAAATTTTCATCAAGTTAGTGTATTCTGACTGGTTTGCCAAGTAAAACTAAAGTGCTGAACCATGTGTCGAGACACTCTTCAGTTTGTTTCCCCTTTTGAATTCTTATCGTGGTTGTAGCTTTCTTATCATCAGCTCCCTCGATCATGCCTCCCAGGCAGCACATCTTGTATTTGAGATGTGGGTTAAGTGCTTCAGCCTTTGACTTCCCATGCTCCTCAAGCACCACGGTGTAACATCGTCAAGTGTAGTCTCAGTGGCACATCAGGTTCTGCTTGGAGCTTCTGTGGATTTAGTACAGTGCCTCTTGGTTGCAGACTTCATCTTTTTCTCTGGCTTTGATGACCTTTGTCATTTGAGCAAGGCATAGTCTTCTTCTTTTCTCTAGTAGCATCTTCCATTGGCAATTTCTTTGTTGCTTCGTATAACTGTGCGGGATTCTAATCTTCAAAAGCTTCATCATCGGATGCTTTTGAACCTTATGGATTGCTGAAAGTATACTGCCCGCAGAGCTTTGTATCTCCACTACCCTTGCTTCCCGCCAATTGCTTTTATGGGAACTCTGGGAGGGAGTTTACTCTGACGCCAACTATCCGCTCCTGCACAGAGACAATTCTATGATTAGACTTAAGCTTCAAAAGTGTCGTAGCTCTTAAGTTAGTAATGTGTTTAATCCTGACCAAATGATAGTCCACTTGGACAAGTTCTCCATTTTGGGGCGACGGGTAAGCCTGTGTCACTCTACTTGCTTATTTTTGATTTTGTTGCCCGTGGCAACAAGGACTAGACCGTTATCACGTAATTCCCCTACGCAACACCCCACCTCTCTGGACCCGCTCTGCACGCAAACAGCGCGGCCCCAGGCCATTCCTAGCACCGCAATCTCCATGGATGCACAGAGATGGGCTGGACTGCACCAGTTGCAGTGGACAGTCCATGGTAAAGCGAGAGACAGTTTCATCTTCACATCTCTGGAGGATAGCAGCAATGACTGTTGTTTTCAGGATTACCTCATCAGTGTACGCTTCAGGATGCGCTCATTATAGTTGACAAGGCTGGCACGTGAGTGACTTGGATCCTTTGATGAAAAAGAAACCCCACACACCTCCTGTACTTGGATTTTTTCTTATTCTTCCATACGGAGGCTCTAATAAGTGCATAATCACGGGATGCTCTCCTGATAAGAAGGCTCGCTGTGCACATTCTGTGTGTTCTTGCATCAGTTGACTCAATATATGATGCAGGTAGAACCTGAGAGCGCGCGCTCAGTACACTTTTTCATTCTATCACATTTGCCCATAGAAACATGCATGCAGAATTTCCATAAATTACCGGTTGGAAATCCCAATCCCCAATCCAGCAGATCGTGTCCGGCCCCCTTGTTTCAAGTCATATATTCTTTCTATAGTTGCACACAAGCTACAATATGTGTAAAAAAAGCAACAATGTTGCTCAAATACATCATAGCTATCAATACTCAGAATTTTCCTCGTGAAGTACGGAACTATTGCTGTGATAAATTTGCCGTAAGCCACAAGCCCTGACGACATATAAAAATGTCAGAATTTTTCATCAGATCTCGCTTTTATGTGTTAAACCGGGGGAAGGGAGGGGGGATGTCGGATTTATTTTCATCCCTCGAAAATTGAGCACTCTATATATCATACCCATTAACATGTAATTAGATTCTATGGTGTTAAAGGCTCATGCTAACGGCAGTTTTTCTATCATAACTGTGCAAAACATTTACTGCAAAAGCCACGCCCTAAAAAACGAATCTTATCGGATACGTTACTTCAACAAAACAATGCGATCAACTCTGACAAATCAGGTCTTGGGAAAGGAACTTTGAGCAAAATGTGGTGCATATGAGCAGACCCGTCAATAATCTTCGGGTATACTTGTGTCAGGGGGGTGGGGACATGCCAACCACCTAACAGCAACAGCGAATTCAAAGCGTCATCAACTCCGGGTGCTATCTTTTCATCAAATACTTACCGGAGGAGGGCGCTCTTACGAATATCGAAAGGGTTACACACAGAAGTGACTAAAGACTAGCCTGGTCACGAATATTTAAATCTAAATGACCGTTATTGAAAATTACACTATTTTGGCAGCGGGGTAATCCACTAACCCCGACGGATTAAGCAATTAATTTTTTTCTTAATTTATCATGATATTCCTAAGATCTTTTGAACAAAGTTTAAGAGATGGATTTTTTTATATCACTGGGACGAGACTGCCATAGTTAATGCACGTAGCAAATTTCCCCTCAAATAAAACCGTTTGGAAATCCCCAAGCCCAATCGAGCAGGGGTCCTTGCCCTACCCCCCCTGCGTTTTGTTGCATGAGCCCGCCGTGTCTCGTGTGCACTTTTGTATACTTTCGTGCTCGGACCTCGTGGATTTCAAGGGCGTGTAGGACCCCCCATATACATGAGAATGAGACTATTTGGAATAAATAACGTTCTCAGCAGTCTAGGGATTTTTGAAATGGCGCGAAAATTGAAATTTTCAATGCATTTTTCCTCCAAATTTCTTCTACGAATTAAAAGTTTGCAGAACAAACTGCTTGCTTTTTGTGTTTTAATTAAGATATAGTCACCTAAAATAGAGCTTAAAATGCTCAATTGCTTCTTGCGTATGGTAAAAATTGAATTCATCCCCAGATGCACAACTGACGTCTGCACGGTCGCGTCCGTCAACCAACGTCAAGCCGATGTTGGGAAACGGTGGGGAAAATGGTCGTTTGAAGGTCGGCAAACCAACGTCAAGCCTCACTTGGGAAAACGGTGGGAAATTGGTCGTATAAATGGTCCGGACAAACCAACGTCAGCCGATGTTGGGAAACATGGGGGAATGGTCTTTATGGTTGGCAACCACAACACCAAGGAGCCGACGTTGGGAACACGGTGGGGAAAATGGTCGTGGATGTTCAACAAGCCAACGTCGGGGCGAAGTTGGGAAAATGGTGGGGGACTGGTCGTTTTGTGTTCGGCCAAGGCCCAACGTTTTCCGAGTTTGGGGGAATTGGTGGAGTGAATGGTCGTTTTATGGTGGGTAAGCCAACGTCGGGGTGACGTTGGGAAAAGGTGGGGGAACTGTTCGTTTTGTGGTCACATGGCCACAACGTTTGGTGCAAAGTGTTGTCCCGGAGACTATAATTAGCTAAATATTCTAATTAGGGCCTATATAAGGGAAATTAGTAGTGCCTATATGCCGAAACTGAAGGCTTTCAGCAAAATAGGGCCTATGGCTTAGCAACATGTGCTTAAAACAAACATAGGTCATCTTGCAGTGACTAATTATTTTCCGATTTTGTGCACTTTGTTTTCACCAGTTATACGAGATTCCTTGAGCTTTTCGGGTTTTTTTCACCTCTGTGAAGCTCTGTGACGTATTTCGACATTTTTATGAGTCTTTACTAGTGTGTCCATATATTGTTTGAAGCTTTTTTAACAATTGATTATTTATTTTGCCCTATGCTATCAAGCATGACAGTTTTAACTCAATTGGATAGTCGTCAGTCGGCTAGATACAAAGGTATGTTCTTTTTTTCATTCATTATTGATTTATAACATGAAAAAAACATCGTGTTTTATTATGGTTGGATAACACGTTGGCCCAATGCTGGGCCAAACATTGGGCCAACGTCAAAATACGACGCATGTCCATCGTTGGACCGACGAACAAAATGACGTTGGGCCAATGAATTTTTTTCGTGTATTGATGTCCGCTAACGTTGGCCAATTGGTGCCAGTCAAAAATTGGATGTTGTGCCCACGTTGGGCTGCGGACAATTTTTACAAATCGCTCCAACGTCTTATTTGACGTTGACCAACATATTCGATGTCGATGCCGTTGGCCCAACGTTGGGCCAATGGTGTATTACTATCTGGGAAGCAGTTTTGGAGGAACCCAATCAGGCATATTAATGCAGATTTAGGATTTTTTCCATAGAGCTCTCGGCAACCTCCAAATACCAACTCTATTATCGAACATCATGCGTCCTCCCCCCCCCCCCCCACCCCCCCCCCCCCGTTTAAACCAATTGCCAACGTCTAAAATTAGGATTTCTTGACCGCCCTCCGCCCTGAAGAAATTATGAATTTAAAAGGGTGCTATCATTTGATGAAACAAGTTGTATCTATCATCACACTAGATTTTAAAGGGTGCTATACTACTGATGAAACAAAATTAGCTATCATAACCTAGATTTAGGTAAAATTACTATTTAGAAAATTAGCCTATAACACTAGCAACCATCAGTATAGCCTTGTCAATAGCAACAAGGCCCCCAAAGTGACATGATGCGACATTAATGTGAAACATAATTCTATTAAAGTGACAGGAGGGGGTATTTTGTAGCATATGAATTTCTCTCTCAAATTCACTGTCTTGGTTGTGACCACCTACCGATAACGTTTGGAAGGTTTATATTTGGACAAACAGGTGGCAAGAAAACCACAAGCCTTGGTTTTGAACTTGCTGCTATCGAAATCTTCCCGTCCATAGAACCCCATGCTTTGACTTTGGGCTGTGACATATGCCCGTACCGGGTACCCACCCGTTTACGTCTTACCCTGACAGAAGTTATCGACGGGTTCCCGAACGTCCTTTTAAAAAATATAAGTTGAATTTTACATGTCTTTTACTACACACGAGTCGCACGAACAATATTACATCCTGAATGAAACATACATTAATTATACCCAATTTGAATGCAAACGTTAGATTTATCGCTGTGATGGTAAGTTGTTGCCGCTGTATTAACCGCAAAACAACATTACCTAGGCTACCGCACATTGCATATTTCTTGATGCCTCCACACTCCTGATGTAAAATTCCATTCACCCTCGTGGTTGTTTAGGTCGGCTCCTTAAGTGGTAATAGCTGTAGTACTCCTGGCTTTGTTTACGTCAATCTCCATCTCAGCCGATTTTCAGCTGACCGGCGGTTCCGATCGGATTTTTACGTTTTGTGAATGGCTTTTGGATGAATAAAGTTTGTTAAATCAAGTAGCACACAACGTTTGTAGTAAATAAAGATTCTTCTTATGAGGATTACATAGAACAGGTGTGTTTTCATCGCTGTAACGTTAAAAAAAAAGGAAATATTTGAATGTATGTATTGTCAGGGAGATTTTTTTTTCTCTTCTAAACTTGTTGCCGAATTTTTTGCACTCAGGAGTTCGGGTACCCGGGTACTCCCTCGAAAATCATAAAGAGTCCCGGGAATCCATTACCCGTTAGGTCACAGCCCTATTTGACTTTCTGTCGTTCTTCTGTCGTGCACGACATAAACTAACTAAAGCATCATCTTATTACATAAGACGGGCGTATTTGGCTTATTCATTCAGGTGTGATCCAAGGGTGTTTTGAATCAACCCATGATGCATCGCAATGTGCCTATACCATACTGTAAACTGTAAACACTGTCAGTACTTAAGGCTAAAAGTGGTCCAAAGTTTACAACCACGTAATAAAGAATTTCATAATCCATGCAAAAAATTCCCTAAGTCCTAACGCTTGTGGGCTAAATGAGCGTTAAAGTCAGGGGTTTTATTATGTGTTAAGAAATAGGATTTTTTTGTGATCATATGGCCCTATTGAGGTGAAATTTCCCCAAAAAGTGGTTCATTGTGGGATTGACTTCAAACAACCCTTCTGGTGTGATCTAATACCAGGTAAGCATTCCAAATTGTAAAAAAAACATAGTTCGATGAAAAAATTTGGGGGCCTTTTCTGGAAATTCATATCTCTTTAAGTAAGCTATAACTAGGATCACAAACAGTTCGATTTTCAAATTTCATTTTAAACACTTGCATAAAGTGGTTGTTATTACATGACGTCCATATTCGGGCCAGGAAACATTTTAGTCTGGGCCTATCACCTGAGAATTAACAAATTTCTGACCAGGTCATGGCACACGTGTGGTTACTTGTTGGGTGAATTGTCTATGACGCTACGTGTAGGGCTACCCGTGACCAGTGGTGCATATTTATTTTTGGGGGGGAGCAGCCTTATTGGTATTTAAACTTGGGCCAAGAATTGTTTACCCAGACTATAGAAGAATAGGGCTAGTCTATGTCGAAGAGTAAAAATAGGTGGAGGTATAGGCTAGGCCTAGTCAGGCCTAGACTAGTCTGACTAGACATCTCTATTCAACGTGATCAAGGCCCATATCCAATATTAGCAAACATGGGTTTAACACTTTAAAACAAAAACACTATGTAGTAGTCCTAGACAAAACTACCACACTGTACAGCTTCATTTCTAGGCTAGGCATATTACTGTTATAGTCTAGCCTAGCCAAAAAAAAGCTGGGCAAGGCCATAAATAACCAGTGCTGACCTCAGGCTCAGTCATTGCTCATATTATACGGTTGATATTGTGATGTAAACAATCAAACCTGCATGCCTGATTGAACATTTTGAGGTCCAGGATAAATTTCCCAGTTAGGTATATATGAAAAAGATTCTAGCTAGGCTAGGTTGAAGGTACTAAGTCAACAAGAACGCAAATGTTCCAGCATGTCCAGTAAAAATAAACAGTTTGTGTAGTCGTGACTCATAGTAGTACTCACGTCACCGAGTTATCAATATCAATCCAGTTGAATTGGAATCGGCCTACAAAAATCTTGAAAGTAATTTTTCATATGCAGTAGCCTATTATATAATAGGCAAAATTTGAAGCATGGAAGGGGGTGTTGAAACTCGCCTTAATCTGCACTGTGCTGCTGTGAGACAACTAAGCATGGCCAGGTTGCCGAATAACAGCGCATCAAAAACTCAGTGTTCCGCGGCATGTCCACTCATCGAACTCGAACTGGCCAGATTGGGTTGTCATCGATATGACTACAAATGTTGTTTTACTTGTGAAGTTGTATTCTTTCCACATTTTTACATACGCTGCAATATATCTGTTATGATGTTTACCACTGTGCCATTAATCCTTGGTAGTGTTTCCTACAATAAATTAATCTTGAAACGATAAAAGCTAAACAATCGGAGTTTGAGCAGGACTGCAAAAGTATTTTTATATTGGATTGAGAAAAAGAATTATTTATAATTTATGATTGAGCTTATTCAGTTGTATTTATAATTACGATATAAGCCTGGTTGTAGATCTTCCCGTCCATTAGGTAGTGCACTACTTCATCATCTCGCTATATTTAGTTTTTCTTTTTTCAGATTCAGTCCTTGATTTTTTCTCTAAAATCTTTTGACCAACCTCACTGTTGGGCACAAAGAGATATACACAACGCATCAATATATTGTCTGTGAGGGTTGTAAAACCTACTGCGCATGGGACATCGTAAACACGATCAAGTCTAGATTTGTTTGAGCTTCCTACAATATCGAAGTCGTTTTAATTATTCCAAGTATAAATTTTTAAATATTGAAAAAAATGCAGTTATGCAGTTAAGTGTTAATGTTAGAAAACAAGTACATACAAAATGCAATTTGCGAGAAACAAAATATACAACAGAATGGAGATTAAAAATGACAACTGTGAATATCGGACTATAAACGAAAACTTCAATATAACAAAATTTTAAAGATGGGCGCGCCCCTGTTTGGTACCCGTCGATTAATATCTCCGTAGGAGTTAATGGTAGGAACGAAAAGGGGGATCAGATGAGGGTCGGTATTTTTAAACCTGTCAGACTATAGTTTTTCAATAGCTGTCAATAGGTACATACGCGTTGTCTATAAGAGCTTCGCTTAGCGCTCGCTTATAATACGTTGTGCTCATATAACCATTCATCTTTCTTGGCTGTTGGTGATAGTGTCTGGACGTTGTATGTGTTTATGATGAAAGCAGCATTACGTTTAACAAAGGTTGTCCATGCATCTTTTATGGATATCAGAGTTGGACCTTTCAGTAGGCATTAGGACCAGCCCATCATCCGAATTGGTAAGACCAAGTTGACTCAGGAAGCAGACTTAGGAAGCACGAAATTGTTTACGTTGTAAACAATTCAGCTTGTCATGGAAATAGTAATATATAATAATACAAGAATTTATAAGCGCCAACTTGCCAAAGGATGATAGGCGCCAAAAAGGAAGGAAGAAAAAAAAGCGAAAGCTAAATGTGGCAAATAGGTGTGTTTTAAGTAGCTGGGAGTCGCCAGGTCTCAGCATCCTTTTCTGTTGAGGATGGTCCCTAGCCTTGGTCTTTCACGGTGGACACTCCTGAACAACATCAACATCAAAACATCACAAACATGGGCATTACTACAAATGGATCCTTTTTTGTTGCTCAGAAGTCCAAAATATTGGACGAGTATATATTAAAAATGGCAGACATTTTGAAATTCAAGATGGGCCACCTGAAGGAAACAATCTACCAATTTCTGAGGTAATAAACATGTTTCCTTGGCATCACAAACATGGGTATGCACACCAATGGAGCCTTTTATGTGCTCAGAAATCCAGATATTGGGGAAGTACATATTAAACAAAATGGCGGCCATTTTGAAATCAAGATGGCCACCGGAAGGAAAACAATCGGTGCCTTTCGCGATTTAAATTTGTGTTCCTTGACACACAAACATTGGTATTGCCGGCAAATCGAGCCTTCTATTTGCTCAGAAGTCCAGATAGAGCTAAATATGACTGAAACATGGTCGGCCATTTTGGAAATTTCAAGATATGTCCGTTTTCTCTTTTGTGTGATTTATGTTGAACAATCTGCT
>JAMKCH010039503.1:0-13213 GCA_023653785.1 Ophioderma brevispina | reverse complement strand
TTACTATGAGCACCAATCTAAATCTAACTCTTATGGGTTGTTTTACCCAATCAGGGTTACCTCGGCTGTCTCATTTGTTGGTGTGTGAAAAATGAAGTCCTCATGATTCTTTTCACTATGATGTTTTTACATTGTGGTAAGTTGAGATGTATAATTCCAAAATTTGATGGCGTCCTGTCTTCGTGAACAATTTTTATGATGACGACTAATGTTACATTTTCGGATAGAACAAGATTTTGACAGAACATTTCATTCATTTCTACATTTGGGGTGAAAAAACAAAGTGCTTTGATTTTATTTTCAGATTAATATTTTTGTAATATAGATAATTTCAACAGTATTGTTTCAAAAATTTGGAGAATGTGAGGTCTTCAGGAACAATTTTATAGTTCAGTCAAACTTCATGTTTTCGGAAAAAGGACAAGATTTTGACGGAACACTGACTTCTAACATCTGATCATGTCATACAGGAAAACTTAATGGGTAGCCACCAAGTGTTAACTACAAAGTTATAGAACATAAATAGAGTTTTAAAGAAAATACCACAATTTCCCCCCCCCCCCAATCTGTCAATTTAGTTTAAGCTTTATTGGCCCCCCCCTAAACTTCCGGGGAGAGGACATTTTTTTGACGGAATTTCCCACTAAATTTCAAATTGGGGACACCACATGTTACCGAATGAGTCATATTCTTCTAAGATTTCTGGAAATTAATTACCTTGCTTCAAATATGATCCTGAATGTTGACCACAAAATGTGTCCCAAATGTTCGTATGATAGTGTGGTTTCTACTCAGATATTAACCTTCATCAAATGAGACGGTGATTTTAAGCAAATTTCCCTAAATATGTTCAGATTTGTTAGCATCAAGCAAAAAAAATTTCAAATGGTTTCTTTGCAGCCTGTATGGTTGTGATTTGGTGGGTCTTTAAGTGGCAGAGTATCATTTATGAAAAAGTATGTTTTCTATGGTCACATTTGTAGTGTTCAGCCAAGAGGTACCTGCTTGTTTTTTTTTTTTTTCTTTTTTCAAAACTAACCCTTATCTGACCCTTAACACTAAACTTTAATCTAACTCTTATTCTTACCCTAAACCTTACCCTAACTCTTTGTTGACTCTTATTCTTAACCCTAAACCTATCTTTACCTGATTTCTTAACATAAACCTAACTCGTAAGCTAACTCTCTTACACCTAAACCTAACTCTTAATCTAAAAACCTAACTCTTAATCACATATACCTTATCCTTACCCTTAATTCTAACTCTTTTAAACCTAAAACCTAACCACTTAATCTAACATACCTCAACATAATTTTTAATCTAACTATCTAGAACACACATACCTAATTCTTATTTCCAACTCTTTTCTTAACCTTAATCTTAATCTAAAATCTTAAACCTAAGCCTAACACTTATCTAACTATTACACCTAAACCTAATCTTAATCTAACTCTTATACGTTTATACCAAATTCTTAATTTTTAATCCTGTTTACTCTGGTCTTAACTTACTCATTTATCTAACTCTTATTTCTTAAAACCTCTTAACTCTTATTATGACCCTTAACCCTACTTATCTTTCTCTTAGACCTAAACCTAACTCAAATCACCAAATTCTTAAAAAAAAAAAAAACACTTAAACACACCTAAACCTAATTCTTAATCTAACTCGTACAACATATCTCTTAATTTTATTTTAACTCTTTTTTAAAACCTTAATTCTTAATCGAACTCTTACACCTAGGCCTAACACTTAATCTAAACTTTTTACACCTAAACCTACACCCTTTTTTTCTTAATAAACTCGTCAATCGAACTCTTACTCCTAGACCTAACTCTTAATCTAACTCTTACACCTAAACCTAACTCTACACCTAAAACAATCTTAATGAAACTCTTACACCTAGGCTAACATTAAGCTAAATCTTACACTAAACCTAACTCTTTATTTCTACGCTTTAAACGTAAACCTAACTCTAATCTAATTTTGCTTTCCCCATCTAACTCGTAACACCTAAACTAACTCTTAGAACTCTTACACCTAAACCTACTCTTCACCCTAAACCTAACTTTAATCTAACTCTTACACCTAAACCTAACTCTGTACACCTAACCTAACTTTATCTAACTCTTATACCTAAGCCTAACACGTTAATCTAACTCTTAACCTAAAACTTATCTTAATCGAATTCTACCCCTATTATACTACTTCTTAATCTAAATCTTTGCGGAATCTACACTAAAATCTACCTGCTACTCTTCTTCTTAACCCTAGACCTATAATTAACTCTTCTTATTGACCCTAAACCAATTCTTTACTCTTAACCTAAACCTACTTTTAACGCTAACTCTTACTCTTATACCTGAATTTTGGAAATACCTTTTTTTCCGAGGGTATTCAGTGAAACATACACACAACTGGAGGTGTCTAGGATCCGAAATACATCTTTAATATCAATAATTAGATAATGGTATATGTACCAATTCTTTTTTTCCAAACACACTGGCGATATTTTCGAATGCGCGTGCGTGCTGGTGTGGTTTTTTGTGTGAGTGTTTCGTGTGTGTGTGGTGATTGTTTAGGGTTGTCCGTACGCAAATTAAAGAGGGCATGTCTTCCAATACCAGAAGGCACGGGGGGGGGGGGGGGACATCAAAGTTAATGCACTGAAAGTGTGGGAAATCTATTTTGGTTGCCTGTAGAAACATAGGAATATCTGCTAAAATTTCATTTGTTTTTTGGGGTGGACCATTTTTCTTTTAAACCACAGCGCCATTGCTGAAATTTGGCACAGCGAAAGAAGTAATTTAAGGAGGAATTATCTGGCGCTCACCAGGTTAGCACCAACGTAGATTTTAGTAAAAAAACATTAATTTGAATTTCGCGCGTTTTATAAAAATCCCTCACACTTAACACCTTTTAAATTTCGCCGTTGCCTACCCTCCTGCTACTACCTGTTACAACACATCCGCACACATTCCACAAAGTACGAGCATTACTAATCGTTATGATTTTAGCTGTATCAGGGACTGGAATTTCCCTTCTGCAATTGACGAACGGCTGTTTGTTTATGGCAACCCCCACACACAAGCAATACTGTACGTGGAATAGAATTTTGATGGGCAAAGGATTACCCCAGCACCCGTAGCTGCATGTAACAATCAGGGTTGGCCGATTTAAACACGTTGATTTAAACATTGATTTAAATCGCGATTGAAATCAAATGATGTTTTTTAAAAATCACTGATTTAAATCACTTTTTTTGTAAAACAATAATTGCCAAAATAATTTGTTAAAGACATTTTATACTTTAAATCAATACTTTTTATCAAAAAAAAGATTTAAACCACTTTTAGCATTCAGATACCCTCTACTGGTTCATGACACAATTTATGTTTTAAATAATCATGATTGAACCCTTGATGTTGTGATCTAAATTAGTTTTCTTTAGTTTTCTTTTTGTAATCGAATTCCAAGTTCTTGAAGAACTATTGAAACATATTTACATTAAATTATTACAGTACCATAATTTGACCTAATAACTGCCCATACATTTCAGTAGCGGCCACTAGGAGACCTTTTTTAAAAGTTAATCTTGAGAACAAATTGCCTCAAAATAGAAATACTGCACAAACTGTAAAGCCAACATCCAGTTGATGTACAATTTATCATCCCCAAGTAACTTATTTCACACTGGTTTTGCATCTCAACTCACTTATTTTGCAAAAAGGAAGGTTCCGGATGGAGCCTTAATTAGGTATTATTCTACAAGTTAATAAGTGTGGAGCGCCAATAGGTCAAATTCAGTATTGAACAGAGTTGCCAAAAAACTCCCCTCCCAAAATGTTAAATAATAGATATAACATGTGTGTAAGCTATTATAGGTACGTAGTCCGTACTCTTTGACTTTTGCAAGAGTTCCTTATAAGAGTCTTGATATTGCTGAGACAAATAAATATGTGAATTGGGATAATTCCAAACTAAGTCCACAACCATGGTCAGGCTAGGTGTCAGGTTAATTTATTAGGACTAGTGGTATTAGGGAAAGTATATATAATGTTCGGGTTAAGATTTCCATGTTGAAGAATTCTGGAAATTCCATATGAATGAAACTTAAAAAAATCAAAAAATCGAGTTAAATCAAAAAAAATCTGATTTAAATCAAAAAAATCCGAATTTTGATTTTTTAAAAAAATCAAAAAAATCGCCAACCTGGTAAACAATATAGTGGTGAGCTTAGGACCTGGCTTGAAAATGAAACCTGCAAGATTTTCCAATACTTAGCTGACTTGCAATTGTCATGCATGTGTGTGGGTGTGGAAGTTCAACCGCTTCAGTACTGAGGTAGCGGCTAGGCCATATGTTGCTGGGCGGTGTGGGGCATTTCCGCTACATCGCCGTTATCTACGCTGTGTAGGACTAGGAGGTAGGTACAGGCTACAAACAACGCGCTGGCTACTCCCATGCACGAACTTGAGGTCTGTCCATACACATAACAGACTCACAGGTGGAGAACTGGAACTGCTTCGACCTAAATTGCACCCCACAAACTTACAGCTCATTAAAACGTATCCAATTGTATAGGTGATGCATTGAGGCACGTCAGACTCTGCAGGTGATGTAAGCGGGGAAATTCATCCTTCTTCTTTAGGGCCGACTATATAGTATTGATTGGGTTGAGAGCCCGTGAGGCCTGAACTTGCTTTCCTGGCGTGCTGTTGTTCTGTAGGGTCAAAAAATAATTAATTATGTAAAGAGCATACGGGCATAGGTGTAATTTAGCAATATGGAAGCGTAATTCGTGTTTAATTTTAGTGTGAAATTTCCATTTCGCCACACATGATCGAGTTGCAGTGCAATGGCGTGGCAGTGTGTGTTTATAAGACCCTGTCACGAACGTATAGATACGTTCTAAATAACGTGGGCCACTGGCACTGACATTGCCAACATTGGGCGTAACCCATCTATTCAAACAGTAACTGTTTAATGAGGACCATTTTGGATTCAACAGACTGTACGCCTGGGGATGCCACAATATCAAAACATTGTGGCCGCGGGGTTGTTTGCAGGCACTTACAACGCATGCGCAAAAATCTCAGGATATTGTGTTGGTGTACGGTCGTGTCAGTCCGTTACTAAATCCAAAGACGTCCCCCCCCCCCCCCGAGAATGCACACGGTTTTCAGTTTAAAAAAGACAAATAACCAACTCCTCCCTCCCAAAAGGCCTTTTTTTTGGTCGTTCTGATGTTGAGCAAAGTTGGTTCATGTATGCCCCATAGCCATGTGTTGTAATTTTTCTCATTTAATAACAAAAATTAGAATTTCTTCGTGAGTAGATCAAATTGCATGTAAGATTAGGCACACAGTAAAAGAGAGATTAACCGTATTTGTATCGGACATCGTATCGGCGGCCGATTTTGCTAAATCGGCCAAAAGAATCGGATCGGCAAAAAATAGGGTCCGAGCTTGCCGATCCTCAATCGATATATTGAATGAAAGAAAGGGACAATATATAATGGGGAAATTGTACCATTTTTTAAGTGAAAAACACGAGTACTCAAACTGATTTAATAGTGTATTTAGCTATAATCTTCATCAATTATAACTCTAGCTACATGGAGAAAACAAGGCTATGAGGTACTTACGTTAATACGATCACGACTCAACCTTCACAAGCGTTACAAATTCAGCTATACCTGCAACTGTTATGGTCCTAAGTTACAACGCATGGAACGGCGAATGGACCTCTGCTCTACAACGGAAAATCGTCGTTGTAAGTGAACTGAGAAAGTACGCTTATGTTTTTATTTTTGGATCTTTTGTACTTCAAGTTCAAAGCCTTCCATGAACATAAAAATCCTTAGAAGCAGGTCGAAATACGGGCCGAAATATTTCCCTTTCCAACTCTGTCGCCTTACGTATTTTTTAGGTTCGTTTTCACTCGCAGTGGCTGTATTTTGTACAGCATCACAGTGTCATAATAAATACGTAGAAGGAGATAAGTTGTTTTGTCAAACATGAAAACATTATGCTTAGTTTTATTATTTGTATCTTTTGTGCTTCAAGTTCAAAGCCTTCAATGAACCTAAAACTCCTTAGAAGCAGGCGTGCCAGAAATACGCCGAAAATTCCCGTTTCCAACTCTTTCGTACATTTTTTTTAGGTTCGTTTTCACTTGCAGTGGTGATTTTTGTACAGCATCACACAGTGTCATAATAAATACGTAGAAGAGACTAAGTGTTTTGTAAAACATGTGCGGGCTGCAATGAATCCTCAGTACTAATTTGCATAGAAAATAACATTTAATAATAATATTGTTGTCACCACCTGCATAGCTTTACCAAGCTCACGTGGGGCTACTCAGTCTCATTCCATTCTCCTCAATGATTGTAAGTGCTTGAAAAGAAAAGGGGGATCAGCAGAAAGTTTTGTTTTGATTTATCGGCGGTAAGGAAAGTTATTTTCCCACAGCTGTTTAAAGGAATTTATTGGAAAAAAAATATCTAAATTCATTGATACTCGTGAAGACTAACGTAAACAGCAATAGATCTAGAGAAAGGGTGTAAGGAAACTAATCTAAAAATCATAGGTCTTTTATGGATGTATTTGCATCAGAGGGGTCAGGAAATTCTGAGTTAACTACGAGAAAATCCCTCAACTGGGTAAACCATTATGGAACCCTGGACTGAGAAAAATTAAACATTTTTAAGCGGAGTTTTAGCTCTGGCGGGCTCTGACGAAGCACAAAACACCTCTTCCCACAATGCATGTAGCTGACGTAATTAGCGAGAATATGACAAGCTCATGACTTTCCGAACCGCGTAGTTTTTGATACCACGAGCCAAACATGAGCTCGCGTTGTGGACCTGTGGTATCAATTTGCTTAGAACATAAGTAACGCTAATCACAAAGGAATGTTGGCGCTAGCTACTCATCTATCCATTGCTCTCATTGATATTCTGAATACATAAAAGACTAATGGGATCATCAGCAGCAAGGTCAATGAATTCTCAGCCCTTGTGAGGCGCAAGGTACAGGTCAGCTCATGCAATCGCTATCCCCTATGACTGCAGCGTCCTTGTCGACTTCAAGGACACGTGTTTTCCCGGGGGAATCCCCATTAAGTCATTGAGATTGATTGCAGACCTGCGGTAGGGGGGTATACTTACCGTGACAAAAATATGTTAAAAAGAAATGACTGGGCAAAATCATAAAAAAAATCAACAAATGATGAAGAATGGGCAAACAATTGTGATTTTTTGCGAAACAGAATTTATAATATATTTTCGCCATTCTACCGCAATGTAAACTGCAGTACTATAGAGTCGTACACGCACATGTCCTTCACACCTGTCAAGCATAATTAGCATATTGTAGACGGCCTGACCTGGGATGGACGCACGTGGGGAAAGGGGGGGGGGGGGGGGGGGGGGGGGCCGGCGTCGACTACGGTATAATTGTAACACAAAAGTTTGGATGATTAAACTTGAACGCCAAATCATTTGAAATTGCAATTAATAATAAATGCAATATTCCCAATGAAAATGAGCTTGATGGTTTGATATCTGATGAACTCAGGACAGGAGTTGTTTTGCGGGAATTTACCAATGCCGCTTATTGATTTGCGGTACTTTATATTTACACACATTGGTAAGTAAAAGATAACTTTCCTCTAAAATACCTCATCGGACTTGTAACAAATGTGGACCAACAGATTTATTAACTATAATCATCGTCAGCCAAATCCGATAAGCTTAAAATAGTGAAACACCAGTGCAACTCCTACTAATACTCTCTAGGGTTGGTCGATCTTTAACATATGACAAACCATCGGATCGGCTCGGTGGATCGGCGAACGACAAAAAAAGACCGGGATCGGATCGGCAGAGGAACCGGACGGTTTATTAATCCTAGTAAACATACTACACTTAGGCCGACAGTTCAGATGGTATAAAATCTAACTTTCTGTCGGGGGAGGGGATTGATGCTGTGATCAGGAAATGCCCTTTAATAAATTAAAGATGCTGAAATTTCAACCATGGCATAATCATGCCCTGGTCTAAATAGCACAGTTCTTATCATGCCATAAATTCTGAAATTGCCATTTTACCATGTAGGTAACATAGTAAAGTGATGTTGATGGTTGAAAAAGGTACACTAGCCTATCAGGGACTGAATTTTAAAAAGGTGTGCTTGGTAAAACACGCTTCCTGGTATATCAGGGGTAGGTGAGCTTTAAATCACTCCACTACAAAATGCTTTAAAAGGAGAGGAGGTATCACTCCCGCTCTCCTTCAAAGTCAGTTCCTGCCCTAAAGGCACTTGAAAATACAACTTACATCCAAATGGTGCCGCTTCCCCTACTTAAAATCCAATCCCTTTTCTCATTTAGTTAATGAACACGAGACACACTTTCAAATCATAGAATGATGACACTCGGGGTTACTATAAACACAAGTATGTTAACAGTACGCCATTTCTAGTACATGGTACCTCTCTTTAAATGCCGAGTGTCGGTTTCCAAAGATCCGACACCAAGATCTTAATGAACACACCAGTTACTCCCAAAAACACTAATACACACGGCAATAAGCAACGAATGTTATTAATGTGCTTGGATTACTCCTACAAACAACCTGAAGACAGAGATGATCAATAGACACACATCCCAATTTGGGATGTAATTGATAACGGCTATTAACTTGCATCATGTAATCCTGGAAGGGTTAATACAAAAGTGCCCGCCTGATAATTGTAAGCCCTGTCATAATAAACGAGTACATTGCCCGATTCCTGGGGACATGCATATAAAATTAGTGGCAAAAATCTGTAATGAGACATGAAGCTTTTTGGTTTCTGGGTGAATAAGCAGAGAAAGCCACTAAAAATATAGATTAGTGCTGCCACTATTTTCATTTACTCACGCAGAGAGGAGGTTATTCTTTTTTCCTGCAGTAAGGTGGCAAATCTGCAAGTACACAGACCAAGGGCAGAAAAATGGTCTTGATAATCAAAGACAGCGATCTTTAATGCAAGGTTTGTGTTGCTTGTTGGGATCTGAGGGTTTCCTCAACCCCCTTCAAAAAAGAAGGGATAATCCCAAAATGCATTAAAAGAAAAGAAACCTTACATATTTTACAGTACGGTTTTAACTAAAAAAATGGGAAGCGGCTCCCAAATAGTTTGTCCGATGTGGTCAAAGAATAAGAGAGGAATAATAGTGACCCTAAGTGACCCTGACTACCTTTGATCCTTCCCATCTGTACCTAAATTATACTATTTATCAAAATACCCTTTACACCGAGGTACGCGGCACCATCCGGGGGCGGGGCTAGCAGTAAAAGCACCGATCCACATCGCGCATCACGCTTCAATAGCGTATCTGTAATAGGACTTTGACAGAGAGTATACATGTAGACCCGCTGTCTGTCCATGTACAAGAATACAAGTATGAACTGACATCGCTGACTAAAAGCTAGAGTAAGTTGAGTCAACCAAAAGTGGGATACTAGAGCAATATTATATCCATGAATAAAAATTGACCTTGTCGTATTCCCCCGCATAAGTACTCCCTTGTCTCAATGCTATACCACTTGGAACGAACTTGGTCTTTTCATGCATAAGTATATTAAGTAGAAAAAGTGTCACCAAAAAGTGTATACTTTTGGGCTACACAGGGCTACTTGAGTAAATTCTGCCAAAAAGTAGCCCTCGCCCTTCGTAGTACATTTTAGTTAACATAGACCAAAATTTCTCACGGGGGCTATTTTGAGAAAACTGATGGCTAATTGCCCTCAGCTCACACCATTTACGCTCCCATAGCATCTGTACTGCTCGGTCACAGCGCCGCCTATTCCGTATCCGCATCGCTAATTGGCCGGCTATTCTTAGACATGGGCTACGTCATGGGACTCCCCAGCAGCCAAACGCTGTGTTAAAGGCTTGAACAAGGAATGAAAAAAAAACGGTTTCGCGGTACCCTGGATACCGCGAATCAGGTGGTCGATCTGATGTTATTAGAAACGGGTTCCTCACAAAAAACACCCCTTAGCTCACTAGTTTTTGAGTGCCTGGAGTGTGGCATGACTTGACAGCAGCAATCGATAATTGAGCCAGCTGATAAGGTAAGAAAAAATGCTTGTGTGGATCGTATTTTTCACGTTTTTTCGTCTTTTTTCAAAAATAAACCTATATTATAAACTAGTCAGCTAACTAGACAATTTAGTTAGGAATATTTTGGTGCATAAATCGTTACGATAGGCCAAGTATTTTGCGCAATCTCCAGTGTACCGCAATGTACAAAAAAACCGAATCAACGCTATCTGACACTGTGTGTACGTGGAGTTTCCCACGCTCAGCCGATTATGATGTGGTTGATAACTCCCTAGCACAGTGAAGATTTGCCAAGGTTTGCCAAGATTCAACAATGGCCGGCGCTGTGTGTCAAGACGACACGTAAATGGGGTGAGCTCTCCTGTATTTTGAGCCTTGTTGTCAAGACAATGGGTTTTAAAAAGAAAAAAAGCTTCCATTTAAAAAACAAAGTTCATTTTCATACTTCACTCTCACTTTAATAGCACTATTTTTCTTTAAAATACTCTAGAGCCATGTGACTTGAAGAAAATCTCCAATCTCTATTTATTTCTCCTGCTGTTGTTTTGCAATATGCAAAATGACAGAAGCAGAGAAGCAGAAAAAACATGTGCTGAAATGACTCACACTAGCAAAATCAAAATGCTTAATAATAAACAGCCGCGAGACTTCCAAATGGTACAATTCCATTTGAAGCATATCTAAAGAAACCGATAATGCCTTCATTTTATTCATTCAAAGGCACCTGCCACTTATCATGCATCTTAATACCTACTTCTTTCTACTGACATTGGCATGATACAAAATGCAACCTGCATACATGTACAAATCGGGGACAAAATCATGCGGAAAAGCAAAATCTGACAATTCAATTTACAAATCTGGTTATGTGTAGCTAGAAAGCTGGTCTGACAGCAGAGAACTATCTGGAGAGATATGAGATTGAACTATGAAAAGTGCACAGGTCTGTGATGGGGAATATTTTATGTATCAATGCACACACTGCTAAAGAAATCAAATTAAGGCATTTCAAATTCTGAAGAAAAAAATCCTTGACAATCTATTGCTGTTTAAAATTAGTGTTAAAACCTCTTGAGGTCTACCAACTTTCTTACAGGTTCTCTGATACATAACCCCTGAGTAACCCGTAACCCCTGAGTAACCCGTACAAACTTAAATTCTTCTTACCAAGTCTCTGATTGGCTAATTTAACCCAATGTTTAAAGGTGCAACGAGAGATTTCAAATAACAGGTGTCCCAAAAAAAATTGAAAAATCTGATTTTTGCACTAGCGTAAAGCTTTCCATCAAAAATATCCCCATCTGAAAGGATTAAGCTGAGAAATGTTTCTTGGTACAAAAATTGTGAAATTTCTAATTTTGTATAGGAGCAAATACGAAATTCAGCCTATGTTTTACATTGAAATATAAGGAAATCAAAATCACCCTTTTTCTCTCTTTAAGACATTTCTGTGGCATAATACAAGGTAAGAAATCTATTTAGTGTCTAATCTATTTGAAATTACTATTATGACACAATATTTGGGTGCCTCAAAATCTCTTGTTGCACCTTTAAGGGAGCACAGTACAAAAACCGCTATAGTTCCTATTAAAACCAAGAATTTGAGCGTAATTTGTGTAGTTAAGTGGCGGATATTTGTCCTAGAGACTTGCTTTTGGTATCATTCATGTGCGTATTCTTTCATATTTAACTTATATTTAAAAAATGGACGAGAAAGTGTCTTGGCGGTATGATACGGCGACATATGTGAACCGCCGTAAAACACAGATTCTGCGGGCTCAGGAGTTAGAAAAAACAGGGTGTAATTTTCAAATCTAATTTGCAAAAAACTGACATTGTCGATGTAGGTTCAAAAGAAGATATTTTAAAGATCATAAATTCAAAATTCTCCCCTGCAAATTTCATTGCTCTAGGTTAAGGCAGGGACAAAGATGTGACGGATAAAAGAGCGTGCATAAAGCACATGTTTCAATAGGCAGACCATTTTGTACTGTGCCCCCTTAGGCGACGAAAATAAAAAAACCCTGTTTTACGGGCCCGACCGACCCTGATTTTTCAGTTTTGCAGAATTTTTTTTTTTTAGTTTTTCCAAAAATCATGTAAAATCAGCCTTTTTTTAGCACAAATTTATCAATTTTGGCAAAAAAAATTTAGAAAATTTGTTTGTAAAAATTTTTCATATTTTCTCTTGATTTTTCAGCCAATTTTGAGCTCCAGAAAAGAAAAAAAAATTAAAAAAAGAAAAAAATCGGCCGACCGACCGACCCTACTCGAAAGGTCCGCTCGCCCGTAAAACAGGGTTTTCTTTTTTCGTCGCCTTGACTTCAGGGGGTTAAAATAACTAATAGGAACTCTCCACTTCTTAATTTTAATTTTACGTGCATTCTGTATCAAGCTCTACATATGGCAAGGCTCACAAATAGATACAGTGCACCACTCCTACACATGCAGTAGATATTTTGTACCAACCATGATCTACTTTATGGGTTATACACTGTATGACGTAATGGCATTTTTTTTACAATTTTTAATATTTTTTTGTTTAGTTGACGTTGCTGTTTTAGTTGATTTTTTCCCCTTAAATTTTTATATGGGGATCCCACTAAAATTTGTTGAGATGTTAATGTTGTTTTCCTTCCTTTTTTACACTTAGTCTGTGAATTTATCTTGAGATATCTCAATTTTTTAAACAGGATTTACCCCCCCCCCCCACCCCAATTAACACTAACATTTGTATGACTAAATGCCCAATAAGAAATCATATCGAAACAAAATGGAATCATTGCAATGTCCAGTATAGGCCTGCAAAGGGACACCAATTTTCCTTGACTCTCAGTCATCTTGTAAGATACCCGTTACAACTATTTACACCTCCCTATACCAGAGACCATGTGATATTTATAATGATCAAGCTCTGACGACCTACGTTACTAAAGGGTTGTTTCATGATCCATGTGCAATCTTGTCCCCCGACTTAGCTAAAAGTAGTTTTGATTTTTATATCATCTGAATCATTAGCCTTAGTAATACATGTGTGCCTAATCTTACATGCATATTCGATTATTAGATCTACAAGAAATCCACACTTTTATATTTTC
>JAMKCH010039502.1:0-13711 GCA_023653785.1 Ophioderma brevispina | reverse complement strand
AATACATGATAAATTTGAGTCGTATTTAGCCAAGCACTAATCAATTAACCGATTAGCAAGTTATAGCTTTAATTCTTAATAGCTTTAGTCACCCGAAGGTTAATGGCCAGAGCAATCAATACAACCCATTGGAAGTTGGGTAAACGCTCGTCAATAGCGGTGACAAGACAGTGTTTGTTTAAATAGTTAAATTTAAATTGCGAAAATTATTCGTATCAATCCAATTTAGCATGTTTAACCAAAAAATTTTTTACAATGTTTATTTATAATACTTAAGGGTATGCATATAATCAATGTGTATGATGCGTTAGTAAAAATAACAAGCTTTCGCGCTTGATTGGTTTAACATCGGGTTGTTTGATCGCGGCCCTACGGCCGCTCGACCGATGTTAACCACGTCAAGCGCCCAAGCTGGTTATTTTCACGAACGCCACTAGCTCATTGCTTATCTATAGCATAGACATACCTATAGCAAAAATGACAGAGTTGGGCTCACTAAGACGCTCCAAATCTGTCACAACGTAGAGGGACATTGTGATCGGTCATCCGCCCTTGATAAATGAAAATAATCTAAAGACCAGAAGGTCCTATGGCATACCGAACACCAGGAGATTATAGTGTGTCAGCGGCGGTAGAATGGCTTCCCAAAAATTTCACCAGGATTGCAATGGGTGGCGCCTGAGTTAAACAAAAACATGCACATAATTCAGCTAAAGGCAGGGAAGCAATCCACATGAACCATCAATCTGTTGTTTTGTGTGGTTGTTGGAATTTTAATGGCGCCTGCAGCTACTTAGCTATTTGCGCCAAACAAAAACTTCTTTTTATAGACAAATATACGAACAAAGCAAAAGATATGGCAAGATGTAATACACAAGTTGCAAGCTATTATTATAAAGTTAGTACAAGGAATGCGCAATGACACCTATTACTACATATATATTTAATTTGAAACACGGTGCATATCAGGATCAACATACGAAGCTTTAAGGCTCATAAAAATAAAATAACAAAAAAAAATGTTTTTTTTTTTCAGGACTAATGAAAAAAGGAAACGGTCTAGCGGAGTTGCCAAAACCTGGTAATACATAAACCTACAATAAAACCCCTACCGAAAAAACAGCACCGGACTGGGCGCTGTATGTCCACCCTTTAAGGGCCAGGACCCAGTAGACTAAGATCTCAAGTCACCATCGCCCAGTCAGGCATGCCTCGCTCAACACCAAATCTGACACACACGCCAGTCCAGTAAAAGAAAAAAGAACCAATTATACAGTGTAGGTAAACCTGAAGGCATACACTGATTTTAATAAAATCAAGAATTTCTTTAACAGGGTGAGACTTTCCACCAACGAGCCCCTTTAAGATCCGGATTAAACGCACAATGTTATTAAGTTAGAGAGGTTCTTGCGGCATGGTACATGGGACATTCAGTTAAAAAGGTGTTGACGTCTTCCTCACATCTGCAGGTAGAAAACACAGTCCATTCAGGATGTTATTCATGAGAGCCAAGTAATTGTTGATGTAATAACACTTTCCAATTCGCAACCGATAAAATTGAACCTCCATCTCTCTGGATATTCCCCAACTGAACAAATATGAAGGGAGATCGACGGCTGGATTTCGCGAAGATTGGTTGAACCCTGCTCTTAACCAAAATTTCATTGATTTTCACGAGTCCACTCATTTCATGATATAAATTCTGTGGTGTCAGTTATGGTGTATTCTGAATTATAAATCGACTCTGACGAGGGAAAGGAAATTGGGCGCCTGCTCAGTCAGCGCATTTGCACCTGGACCACATTCCCTTTGTCTTGGGGTTATTGTTGACACAAAGACGACAGTAAGCCGAAACACAGATTTCCTTTATGGGTTTTAGTGTTCAATAGGTGAGTACAATACTCCAGCTGAATGCGCAACGATCGAATACCTCTGGTAGATTATAACCTTGGATTATCTATTGGTGATAGACGTACACATGGAATATAGGAAGGAATCTGGTGCTTTTATTTAAAGAAAAAAGTTAGGCTTATGTCCCTTTTAAAGTCTGACTCAGAGATTCGAAATATTTTTTGTGTGTAAATAATGAAAAATATCAACTAGAACTAAAGATAGAACCTAAAATGGCACGATTCCGAATTTTGAGATGAATCGATTTTTCGTTTTGATGCCAGTAAACATTTATGGGTCAGCATTACGTCCATAGAATAAGTGTTATAACAAAAATTCCGGGATCCGGAATTTTATAACAAAGTTGTGATTTTTATATAAGGAAGTTGATTAGCTTAGCAATTTCCACAGTGAAGTATATGGACAAGCATTATGTACATGGCAAAAAAACACGATTTTTTGGAAATTGAGGGGCGCCCGCCTTCAGGAAATCTCTGTGTCGGCCTTAATGTTAACATTATTAACGAGTATCCAAAATGGTGCCGAATAATTGGATAAAACTCCATTTAATCCTTTGCTCGATGTTTATGTAAGTAAAGGTCTCAAACAAACCTTCGAAAATATAATGGTCGTCTCGAGATTGTTTCGCTTGCTAGGTTCTGACATGTCTCGCCTGCGCCTCGACATGGTCAGAAACTACAAGCTCAAAACACATCTCTAGACGGACCATTGTATTCGCGAATGGTCTGTTTGGAGAAATTTATCCATTACATAAAAATGGTCTTTTGGAATTTTGATTATTCACACCAAAAATGTTGACTTTCTTATCACATTTTCTCTAAACTTTGGAAAGACAGAGCAACAGCAGAAACAAAAACAGGAATAAAGGAGTACACAAAGTAAAGCAATGGAGAAAAAACACTGCAAATACATATACGAATCAATTTTACAATTGATTGTTCTAGGCAATGTGAATGAAAACGGGGTTTTGAGCTTGAATTAAAAGACTCAATTAGGATGTGTATGGATATTGGGAAGGTGTAACAAAAAACATGCAAAACCCCAATTTTAAACCTGTAACAAGCTTAGTCTTTGCTGATATTCGGTTTAGAGGGCTTTCCAAATGACCTGAAAGCATTTGTGACGCCATCTCTAAAAGCACTGACATACGTGTTTTCATATAATAGTCATGTTTCAATGAACATTTGTTACATGTTTTACTGCATAACATATTGCACATTACGTGAATTATTTGTATCAAGTGACCAGAAATCACTATAGTATTTCATCACCTTTCCATTACAGAAATCATATTGACTTTGTTTAAAATCCCCCAATGACAAATTTTACTGGAAAGTGACAAGGTATTGCTTTAAACACTAGATATTAAAACATTGATTTTTTGATTGACTTTTGATATTTTTTAAAACATTGACCAAAAGCCCAAGTTAATTTTAACAATGCATTCAAGTGAAAAGTAATTTTTATTTTAATCAACGTCCATTACTTCATTAATATGCAATTCTGAACAGGAATGACTGTGAAAGCTAATAAAACATTGTAATTGTATGCACACCTTCAATAATTTACATACAAAGTATTCACATGTGTTGGCATGTGCACTATGTACACGTATAGTGTATTTATAAACAGTTTAACACTTAATTAAACACTTTTAACTCATTGATATTGGAACAGAAGTAGAAAAGCACCCTTACTACAGGACAGGCCCTACTTGAAACATATCTCAAGACCTGGAGATGTAAGCTGAAAGCGAAGCCAAGACCACCGCTGCCGCCTTCCACCTCAACACACCAAAGCGGCTCTCCCAATTCAAACAAACCTCAATGGAGCGCCTACTGCCATACAATCCTACCAACCTATCTGGGGATGAAGTCCTTGACCGGCAGCTTACTTACCGCAGCACCTCTAGTCCGTATGCGCCAAGGTATATTCGAGAGAAATAACATCCTGTGCAGACTTGATGGATCTTCATGGGGTGGTGCCAGCCAACGACCCACGCACCCACTGCCTTGGCTCTGGTCTACAGCAATGCTGAATATGCCGCCCCAGCATGGTGTGCAACACTCTCCGCAGCAAAAAGCGTGGACACGTAAACTCATCGAGACCATGAGAACCACCACTGGCTGCTTCCGTCCTACTCCATCTCCATCTGAATTTCTACCAGTGCTTTCAGGCATTACAACAACACCTGCAGCACTTCGGAGGGAAGCACACCACTCGCACAAACTATTGAATAAGGCCCTGCTTGATTACAAAGCACCTGCTGCAATAACACTGTCAAAGAATCACACAACTCGGCAGACAGAGACATCGCTCTCGTCGACCTTTCTGCCGACACTGCTGCTAAACTTCTCCAGTTCCCCATTCAACATCTTACCGACATGGAATACTGCCTGGCTAGACATGCCAGACCAGATCAACTCTCTATCACACCTAAGACAGAACTAACCACCTGGCAGCAATCTCCCCTCAAGAATGGGTCACCTTAAAACCGGATTCGCACAGGATGTCGGTCGCTTCAATAGCAATATGCACGATTGTGGCTGCTGGGCCATCGCCAGCCTGCCCATGTTGTTCTCCATCACAGACTGCGGATCACATTCTCAATGAGTGCCTACCTTTCGTCCACCATTGGATATAGACTTCTTAAAACCCAACCAATCAACATGAGTTTGGCTTCAACGTTTTTACACCACATTTAGCTGCTGCCCTCCATACTAAAGAAGGAGAAGAATTATCCGAGACAAAAACTCCAGGAACTATTTAGGCCAGTCAACCTAAGCAAAAAAATAAATACTTACCTAGAAAAAATTAGGAACAGAAATGATTTTTGTTGGAAACATCTCTAAGAACCTTCCACATTAACATATTAAAATAAAAAAAAAAAAATGCTGCATTTTTTTTATTTTTTTTACATTTGCATAAAACCAAAATGGCGCCAGACCTATATATTCATAATATAGGCACATAGACACTTAAATTTGGGAAATATCACAAAATGACTAGCATTATACATGTGTTCTGTATGAATATAATCATAAAATGTTTTACAGAGAGGGCCATTGACACACCAAAAAAAAAAATGGCGGCAATTTTAAAATGGTGCCAATTTCCCGCCAAATATGTTTTTATGATTTTTTTTAAAAAAAACATCGGATGATCTGTGTCTACATTCGTATACTTGATGCTAAAATTTGGTCTGAATCCGTGAAACATGTACATTCCCAACTATGTGTTAAAAAATTAACTGTTGTTAAAAGACCAAATTGGTTTTATATTCAAAATTATCAACAACGTCGTTCTGATATCATTTGATACTTTCTCATCATGAACGTAATTTTCGATACCTGTTGATGGAACAGTAACTCTATAGTGCTGAATGTACTACTAGTTAATATAACAAACAAACAAAACCAATCCTTTTTTATAACCGATATTTGGTGTCCGGTATTATGTTTCCGTGCTGTGCTCGGAGAGGCACAGAGAGCAGAACGACCTGTAGAATTTAAAATCACACGAAAAAAGTTTTGACTACTTAATAATATTTAAACCTTCTCTCACACAAAGAACCTATCATGTACTGTAATAGTGCAACTGATGAGATGCCGATAGGTTGAAAACCTAGTTCGATAGACGTTGAAAACCGAGTTCTCTATCTACGGCTAACCATGCTGTGGACACACTTTAAAAGCAGAACATTTCTGGCATTTAGATAATCAGCCTTCATTATAAATTGAAATTTTTCTTTTTTTAAATTTAATTCCAATTTTCAATAATGACTGAGATCCCATGTCGCTCATGTCCGGATCCCTTTTAATACTATTGCCAAGGTTACTTTGCCCCGGTGTAAAGAAACATTATTGTTCCCCATGAGAGAGTGTCCTAGCTACCATAGGGCCACATGACGGGATAACCGTGACCGACCTTGTATACGAGGCATTTGGATATGCTTACTGTATTTAATTTTTGCGAAACAAAACTCCCATTGGATTACAACGCTTTATTCCGTCCATGCATGCATACGTGTCAATACGTAATAAAGCGGTAATCCAATGGTAGTTATGTTTCGTTTCGTTTCGCAAAATACAGTAAGCTTTGGATACATTTCTGAAACAAATGAGGGCATACAGCACTTCAATAAGAGAACACAATAGAGATGGGTGGTAGGACACTCAGTCACACGGACACTTGCATTATTAATGACACCGGGACCTTGCCTTTTTAAACGCTTAAAAAGCATAATATGTTGGAGAATCAAGCCTTCATAATAAAGATTAAATTTTTGAAAATTGGAATTTTATAAATAAATAAGGCATTTTTGAGTTAATTAATGAGTTATCACGTCCCCAAACTCACTCCTCCCCCATCGTTAGCTACTGAGAGCACCGTGACTCTCAAATGCCCTGTGGTCTGCCAACTCAATAGCCGAGCCACTCCTTGCAAATAGTTCGTTTCAAGATATTGATCAGGATTACCTTGATTGTCCAAAAACGAGATCACCAACTTCGTCGAACCCTGTCGTGGACGGGTCACTTCAAACACCCTTCTCACAAGTTGAGCTTACCTCTGCTATAGCCAACTCAAGAGCGGAAAAAAGCCCAGGGCTTGAATATAATACCAGTGGAGTTCGTGATTCACTGCGAGCCGCGCGCGATGTCTTGAATTCACACATGTTGGGCCTTATCAACATTTCCTTACCCCCAAGATCTTGAGGAGCTATAACCATCTCGCACTCCCAAACAAACAAGTCCGGTTGCCACCCCGAAAACATACCCTACCGCCAATACACTAACTGGTGTCGCCTTCAAATCCTTGAGATGCTGATTCCTGGCCGGCTGGAGCCACTCGCTTAATCCCATCTACCTGACGAACAAGCAGGATTTTGCTGTGCCGGACTCCGCCGGAGCACTGTCCATCATATCGTAAACTAAACTCACATATGATATTGAGGATAGGTTTTGAAACAGCGTCCGTATGGCAAGCGTCATTTGATTACCTTACTGGCGCATAGATACCGTGTGGCACCAGGTCTTGACACTCAAGCTTCTCAGGACCACACCCGGGATCGTCACTTGTATCTCCTCTTTACATATGCTGCAAACTTCTTCCTTTGTTCTTAAGACCAGTGATGAGCAGGAGCAGTCGCCTGCGTCCGTTTGAAGAAACGGCGTTCAAAGGATTCAGTACTGGCCTCCCATGCTGTTCAACTTGTTATGTATATCGCGTCTAACCCTACCCCTCAAATCTAGACAATATGGCTATACGCCGACGATCTTGCCCTTCTTACTTTGACAAGAAGCTCGACTGAATTATAAAGTACAACTTACTCTTGGGTGATTGCCCTACTTTGCAGGCTATCTCAAGACCTGGCGACTCAAGCTGAGTGAAGAAGCCAAATCCACCACTACTACCTTCCCTCTTAACACCAAAGAGGCTAATCGCCAGCTTCAAATCAACCTAATGGAGGCACGCGTCTCTGCCTTAGAATCCTACCGGGCCAACTTATCTGTGAGTGGAGCTTGATCGCAGCTTACTTTCCCTTTTCGACAGGATCTCGAGTCAGTATGTTCAACTTTAGGTATCGTCGAGAATAAACTCCTTGGTTTAAAACCACCTTTTGCTGGGATCTTCATGGGGACAGCCTTATCCACTCTAACTCCTCTACGAAAACGCACCACCGCCCTGATTCTGGTCTACCGTGGTGCTGAATTTCCATCCAGCATTGTGCATAGCTCCACACAAGAGCTGGACCCCGGGGCAGAGGACTTCAAAAATAGGGGTCTTTGGGTGAGAGACAGTCAAACTGCTCCGCAAAATAAGGGTGTGGTGACAAAATTTTACAAAATTCCCAAAAAATAAAAAAAATTTTTTATTTTTTTTCATAGAAAATTTTGCAAAACATTCACCCAAAATGGGGTCTTTGAGGAAAAATTTTCCAAAATTTTTCCCCAAAATAGGGGTCTTTGGGTGACAGTTCAGTAAAATTGTACAAAACGTATCGGGGTCCTTTGATTGACATTTTCTAATAGTGGGTATATTGGGGTTCTAAATGGGGGACAGCGAATGCTGAAAAAATGGTCTTAACAGCCCTACTTGCGGCGTCACCCTCCAAGATAGGAATGCCTCCCCCCCCCCCCGGGAGCTGAACACAATACCTCAACAGACCTGGCGGCTGCTTTGGCCCACTCTATCAAGTTTCCGACCAGTGCTTTTATAGGCATTACCTGCATGCTTTGGAACGATCATAACACATAACTGGTCAATAAAGGCTCTGGTTGGACCAGCCCCTGCTGCATATTCACTGTCAAAGAATCACACAACTCGGCAGACAAGACTGCGCTCTCGGTCTACGTTCTGTCGCCATGCTGCTAACTCTCCATCCCCCCCATTCACTTTCTTACCGGACATAGAACACTGTTTGGCTAGATACTCCAAGGCCAGACCAATCCCGGAGACCAATTCACTATCACACTATGAACAGAACTCCCACCTTGTAGCAATCTCCCACGTAAGGGATGGGTCACCGATGAACAGTTTCTCACAGGGTCGGTCGTTTCAACCGCAATATGCAACCGATTGGCCGCTGCGATATGATGACTACTGCGGAATCACATTCTGCATATGAGTGCCCTAACCTTCGTCCATATAGACTGTCTTTCAAATCCAAACCAATCAACAGTGAGGTGGTTCCATCCCACTACTTCACAACAACCATTTAGCTGCTCCCTCATATGCAAGAACATGTAATTTAAAATGGCTATATCAGGATTACATGACAAACAGACGTAAAAAGTATTAACTTTTGGGTTTTGGCGGGGAAAATGGCAGACAATCTTTAGAATTCAGCCATCTTGCATTATTATTACTCCAGGTACATAAACGTAATAATTTAGGATATCCAAGCCAAATTACGTGCAATGATAATCATTAGCAGAAAAAAAGTGATTTTGTGACTTTTTATTTTGGCGGGACAATGGCCGCCATCTTAAAAATGGGCGCCATTGTATTAACGTCAAGCCAAATATCAAGTCATCTCACATTTGGTCATCTCCCATCAATTATGAACTAATATGTGATACTTGTTACTTTTACAATAAACATCTGAGTTATCATGCAAGGAAGAACCAATATTCTAAAAATAGGACTTAAATTAAATACCCGCCATTTTGGTTTTATGAAAATTACCATTTTTGTCCAAGCTTCCATTTTTTTTTATTTATAATAGTTGTTTGGGAAGGTCTTTCGGGGAATTACAAGACAAAAAAGTATTTCTGTTGCAATTTTTCCAGGTCAAACCACAGCTTGACTGGACTATATGCCCGTTATGTATGATGAAGTCATATTGACCTTTGACCCTTAACGATGGCTCTTAGAGCGGGGTTACTGGGACACTTTTTCACTTTTCATGATGCCTACAAGATGGAATAGCTAGTAGGTCAATAAGCTTCTTTTATATTTGACCCCTAGATGGCCCCATTTTTGACCTTTGACCCCTATTGTGCACAAAGAAATAGAGCTTGTCCAGTGGGTCTTGTGAACACATTGACATAAATATCTACTTTGGTGGTGAGTTATAGGTTTGTGCATATTAATTAGCTCTTTGCATATCTTTACACGTGACTCGGGGCCAATATTCTGTCACATGTTTCGTCTCGCCATTATCCGCAACTTTTGCACAAGATATCACCTATCCAAGTGTTATCGATTTTGAGATATAGATTTTTGCATATTGTATTAGAAATGCCGACATTTTTATGTAATGAGTTCCGATATTAATTCTGTCTACAAGCTGTATACACTGACCAAAGACGATTCTCCTGCAGAATTTTCAGCATTAGTGCACCTTATCTGTAGAAGAGTAGGCTTCCAAAATTTTTGTTTTGACCCTATGCCCCCCCCCCCCCCCCCCCCATATAGAGGTCAAGGTCAAACTATTACACCCTGATTGTAGTTGGGTCAGGGGTTCTTCTGACCGATTTTGGTTAATATCGGCCCAGCCGTTTGGCAAAGAAGGCGAAAAAGCGATGGTCGAAAGGAGAAGGAGAAGACTAAACAGCCATAAGCAGAATATAGCCCGTTTCACGGGCTAGTAATTTAGAGGTGAAACCAGGGCCGTATACGCAGGATTATTTTTGGGGGCCGGGACTTCAAAAAAGTGGACCTTTTTTTCGAAAAAAGGGGATTATTTTGGTAAAGTAGACTAACCCCCCTAAAATGAGCCTTGTTAGGACTTTTGAACATTGTTCACCGAAATTGACTTTCTTGTGAGAAAAATTGTATAAATTTGGACCTTTTTATCTTAAAAATAAAGCAAAAAGTTGACCTTTTGACCCCTTTTGTAGAATTTTGTGGGGGGACCGCACCCCCCCGCATACGGGCCTGGGTAGACAATGAGAGATTTTAATGCACCCAAATATTGCGTCATAATTAGTGTGTCACATAGATAGACAAATCAATAGATTTCTACTTGGTATTGCTACAGAAATTCTTAAAGATGATAAAAAAAAGTGATTATGATTTGATTATAATAAAGATAGCTGATTTATTACAAAATTTGATGTTATGGCGGGTGTGTGCATTTTCCTTCGAACATTACTGCATTGGATTTCATGGGTCAGTTTGGACAGACTCATAATGGCTTGATACCATTATTGTCGTCAAAACTGAGCACGCGTGCATTGAATTTTGCCAATACACCAAAGCTAAATAGCAGACCGTGAAGGGGCAGGAGAGATTTTGAGGCACCTAAAATGTGTCATAATACTATTTCAGTAATTATACAACTCAATACTTTCTTACCTTGTATTTGGCTAGAGTAAAAAAGGTGATTTTGATTGCATTTATATGTCATATAAATATAGGTGAATTTCCATATTTTCCTCCCCCATATACGAAATTAGAAATTTTTCTTTTTTTAATTTTAAACCAAAGAAACCTTTCTTAGCTTAATCTTCCAGGAGGGAATTTTCATGGAAGCTTTACATCGGGGCAAAAATCAGTACTTTCGATTTTGTTAAGGGAACCGGTGTGAAAGTCTCTCGTTGCACCTGTAACCTTAATATACAATAATCCTACACCTTTACATGTTAAGTATAAAATTAAACACATTGAAATGCCTCAGTTAAGTGCTACCAATCATTCGTTACAGCAGGTTAGGTGTCACAAACAAAGTGATCTCTAAATATTTGAAAGTTTGGGAAATTTAGCATATAAAAAGGAAAAGTGCAATGTTAGGTTGCACTGGCTTTTACTGTAATAGGAACAGAGTGAATGATCTTGCAGAAGTGAAACTTTCGTCTCCAAACAGGAAACCAAAATATTAGTATCCTTGGAACCGGAAGGCACTCCCCCACAATCAATTGGGTTCAGGCAATTGCACAGAGGCGTGTATTAAGTCCATCCACACATACATAAGAAATTTCACCTCAATAAGGTCATGTGATCTTACCAAAAATCATTCTTTAAAACATAAGAAAACCCGACTGTACACTGAACTTGCCCACAAAGCATTCATTTTAGCATAACATGAAATATTTGTGTTCTTAAACTTTTAGAAAACATTTTTATCCCAAATACTGACTATTTATCGTTATTATAGTATGCTATAGGCACACTGACATATTGCAATGCATTATGGATTGATTCAAAACACCCTCTGGGCAATTGAATGAGGGTATGTGCCTATATGTAGCAGCCTGTAGTTGAATGGATTAATGACCCATGCAGTCATGCACTCTTGCAGATTCATTCTGCCTGATAAAAGTTCTAGCATGGTTTGGTTATAGCTACTATTTTGGGACTATTCAGAATATGTGAACCAAATAAATTGTATAGTCCTGTGCCAAAGCAAACATCTCACTATCGTTTCCAGCTTGAAATTTGTAGACTTGGTAAGAATAGTTCCATTTGAATGAAGGTGCAGTTCTTTCTTCAATGATATAATTTTTTCACTAAACACGAAAGAGGCTGAACATTATGAAAGGGAGACTAACTTAGACCCAGGTTAAAACCAGGGTTAGTCCTTGTGAGTGGACCTTTTTTCCTTCAACATACGGTACTCTAAAATGGCTATAAGGGGTGAGAAAATTTATTCGTGGATGGGCCGTTGTGACCCATCAATTGAAGAATATCTCAACCTGTATGAAGGTCCACTCATGTAGGACAAACCCTGGTTTAAACCTAGGTCTAAAGTTAGATTTCCCTATAGCACAATGCAACTTAACACAAAAGAGGTGTGATTTTACCAAGGATTGATGAAGTTCGAAGGAAAAGATCTGGGTAAGGACAGAAAAGCCTGAAGGTGGGTGGTCTTCACATTAGTACACATTGTACTCTCTAAATGATAAAGAGTGAAAAATTTATCCAAATGTAAAAGGTGAAACTTTCCCCAAAAAAAATATCTCAAAAATGTGGAAAATTCATCAGCAAGGATACCTATATAGTGATTCAGGGGCAAACCCAGGAATTCTAAATAGGGGGGTGCCAGTCACTATTGTTTGCCAACCCATTTTGTAGAATTTTCAAGCTCCCTGCGCTCACCAGGTGGTGAAGGTTTCATTTAAAAGTCCCAAGTATGGCAAAAAAGTATGCAACAAAATTCAGAAATAACCCTTACAGTGGAGTTGAGTCTTCAGCTCCAACGGTTGTGAAAGTAAGAAAATATGCCTTGACAAATAGAAACAAAATTCAGAATTTTTCATCAAGATTTCACTTTTACGTGTTAAACCAGGGGGTGACACTTAGCGCCTGTCCTCTTTTGCTCCTTTACCCCCAATATGGCTATGGCAAAATACGAAAGTTCAGCGCTACCAACGAAATTTATGGTCCCCTGGCTCCTGTATTTATTAACCTCAGGTATAGAGGTACGTGTTCGCCGTTTGTAGCTATGACAGTAACGAACTTCGCCTTGCAAGACTCGGCTAAATATAGCGCCCTCCATTGAACCAGGGTCCATTCCTATTTTAAGGGGTTCGTACACTGAATGTCTCACAAGTTAATTATTTATTTTTTTTTCAAATGCGCCTATTCAGTATTTCAAGGTCAAATTGAATGTTTATTATCAAAATTAGCCTATTTCATGTTCTTTAGATTGCTTCAATCCATTTTTATGCAAGAGTTATATATATTTTACTACAGCACTTGCAGTCTACACATTCGGGTCCCTTAATTCGTTCGTTCGTTCGTGTTCCCACAAGTCATTCGTAATGGCTTGTGGTGGTGTCAGGATGCTGTTCAACTGTGTAAGCTGGATCCGGGCCGCGTGTATCTATGATACGGACGCTTCTAACATGGGCCCGCGTTTTTTTTAAGCTGGGGGCGGATTTGGGAACAGTCAGGGTTTACACCCTACTCTTATTCGACAATGACTGCGATGTGAACATGACAGTTGTGACGCTCGGTACACGGGACCGAGGCTTAACGTCCCTCCGAAGGACGGGATGCTTTCGATTCATTTAGCCCAATTCCAAGAGAACCATGGAGGGAGAGGGTATTCTGTATTTAATCAATAGCTCGGATACCAGATTAAATCCAGAATGAGCCCCGAGTGAATCCCAGCAGTGACCCCACCGGGGATTCGAACCGGGGTTTTGATTTGGTATATTTGCGCCATATGCAGGCACCCTAACCACTAGACCACGCTCTCCCACCTTCAATTGAAATCCTCTGGAAAGTGTAGTTCCCTTACTATTGGTTTTTGTAAAAAAATAACTTAATTCCCCGTATTCCTATGTCATAGCAATTCAGAAATTCAAAGCTTTCATATGTGACACAATTTTAGTTTTAAGTCCAAATAGTC
>JAMKCH010039501.1:0-29138 GCA_023653785.1 Ophioderma brevispina | reverse complement strand
TCCAGCTATACAGGGGGATAGGAGGGGGCTTAGTGGCGCAACCAAGTGCGTCCTGCTTCGTTCGATTTGGCTACGGGCCGATTCTAGCGCTTCGGCTGATAATAATCTATGATACGGCTACCGCCTGCTACCGCCACACGGATTGTGATTTGATACAGTAAACTAAGTTTTGGCCGAGGTCGCTGAACCAGAGAAGGTGTAAGGAAGAGGAGGTGTATGTATTCGCTTTTCGAGGAATCGCCTAAGAAAGCTGTTTTATCCATCAATACTATTGTATCACGCCACCCCGTAACAATCCCTTGAAAGGGCCTTGCCCGGGATCTGTTGCGACGCGCTTCACCAATCGATCGATGCAAAAATGGTATCGTTGACTGGAGGAACTACAGAGCGTGTTACATGTGCAAACAGTGTTCTATAAGTTATTTCAAACAAGCGTTTACCCGTTACTTCCGGGTTGCATACAGTCGAATTTACGTGTCTTCGAAGCGATTGTTTACTCCAACAAGTACATTAAAAAAAAACTGTGTAGGGTCGCCAGACATAATTTTACAAGAAATAAGAACAACATTAAAAAAAGCATTTAAAGGAGTAGTATGGCTTTCTAGTTTTAATGTTGCAACTTTTGTACAGAAACGGTATAAAAAGAAATCTCATAACTGATTTTAAAGTAGATGTTTTGATACTATGAGTATAAGATTGCATTAGAACCAATTCACCTTGTTTACAACGATTCTCCCGTTGACCTTTGAACTTGGTATGTGACATTTGACACAAATAGTGCTAAGCTTTAATTTAATGTAGGTTACACTTCCTGTCCTTTCAAATAAAGAACATAGAAAAAACGCCCAATTGGGCGCAAAATGTGTTAAAACGTGAATCCCCAAGTTATAAGCTTTATTTCAAATTGTGTATGAAAAAAAATAAAATCATTATAAAAAAAGATAATAGAAACAAGACGCGTCCTAAAAAGGGACAATCTTCTGCATCTTAGTGCACAATTTGCCGAAAGGAATGAAACAATAAATAGAATTTTAAAATGAAAAAGAAACAATTTTAGTTTGAAATGTTTTAATGTAAACAGCACAGTACACAGCAATTCAGGTATTACAATGAAGACTATGCCAGGCATCATCATAATGATCAACCTTATTGTGAAAAAACAAGAATTCAATTTCACCTAATCAATATATATCTATTTTATACTTATTTAATTTGACTTTTTGTACAAGCAAATTGAATAAAACTTCACGAATTCAATCTGAGATTGTGTCTATGTTTCTTTCTTACATAAGTATTTCCCAACCACACAGAACAACCAAAAACAAGACTCACTCATTGGGGCGCCCCCTTTCCTTTAAGGAATTTTAGTAAATGGAATTCGTGTCCAATGCAAGCTAATGCAATTAAGAACCCATATCATTATTGTGTAGTAATATTACCATACATAGCCTGTACAAAAGTGTGCCTGTTTACCACACATGAAATTTAGTCTGCTTAATGAATTAGTTTCTTGCTATCAGTGTTAAAATATACATACAAAACAATGTAATTGTGTAGCAAAATTGTATAATTTATAACATTGAAAGTCTTATTTTGGTATAATTAGCTATAGAAGTCATTCCCACAGTGAAATATGTCAAAAAGCAAAAATGGCAAATGACCCAAAATCAATCAGAAAAAAAACTGTGACATACAAAGCTTGGTGAGGACTAGTTCTCATTTAGTGCAAGCAGGGCATGTCACTATCACCCAGTGACCAGTGCAAGTAGAGAATTTAAATCACTGACAATGGCCATGGAAATATGAGACTCTTGAAATAACAGCTAATCTCCAGTAGCGCTGCAGTTGTAAACAATAGATGGGCTTTATACATACAATTAAGAACTGTGTACCACTGCATTGGGGTATGGTCAATTCAGGATTAATCTTCTTCTGCTGCGCCAGATGAAAAACGCCCAATTGGGCGCAAAATTATTAAACTGAATACCAAGTTATAGCTTTATATTTAACATAGGTTACACCTTCCTCGTATTTAAAATAAATAAAATAAAAAAAACGCCGCCATTGGGCGGAAAGAGACAATGTGTTAACACTGATCCCCAAATTTTAAGCTTTAATTTAACAAGGATCACCTTCCTATCATTGTCAATAAAGAAAATAGAAAAAAGAAAAAAAAAGCAACCCAATTGGGCGCAAAATGTGTAAAATGAATCCCCAAGTTACAAGCTTTAATTTAACATAGGTTACACCGTCCTATCATTTCAAATGAAAATGAAAATAGAAAAAAAGCCCAATTGGGCGCAAAAGGTGTTTTTAAAAGAATCCCCAAGTTACAAGCTTTAATTTAACATAGGTTACACACGTCCTATCATTTCAAATAAAGAAAATAGAAAAAACGCCCGATTGGTGCGCAAAAATGTGGTTAACTGAATCCCCAAGTTATAAGCTTATTTAACATAGGTTACACCTTCGTCATTCAACTAAAGAAAGAAATAGCAAAAAAAAAAACGCCCAATTGGGCGCAAATGTGTTAAAATTGAATCCTCAAATTATAGGCTTTAAATTAACATAGGTACACCTTCCTGTCATTCAAATAAAGAAAATAGAAAAAACGCCCATAATTGGGCGCAAAATGTGTTAAAACTGAATCCCCAAGTTATAAGTTTAATTTAACATAGTTACACCTTCCTGTCATTAAAATAAAGATAATAGAAACAAGACGAGTCTTAAAAAGACAATCTTCATGCATCTTAGTGCACATTGCGAAATGAAACATTAAATAGAGTTTTGTAACACAATTTTAGTTTCGTTTTGAAATGTTTAACATGTACACAGTACATGTACACAGAAATTCAGGTATTACAATGATACTATGCCAGGCATCAATCATAATGAGCAACCTTTATGTGAAAACAAGAATTTTCATTTCACCTAATCAATATATCTATTTTATTTTTTTTTTTTTTTTTTTTTTTAATTTTTCTTTTTTTATAATGATACCAAAATGATAGTTGCAATAAATTTGTGTCTACCGTTTCTTACAAAAGTATTTCCAACCACACAGCGAAACAACCAAAACAAGACTTCACTCCTTGGGGCGCCCCCTTCTTTTTAAAGGAATTTTATAAAGGAACTTTTGTCCAATGCAAGACTAATGCAATTAAGACCATCTCATATGTGTAGTAATATTACCATACATAGCTGTACAAAAGTTGGGCCTGTTTACCAACCTGTAACTGTTAATACATTCTACATGAGGTTATAAACTTTTCCAGAAAAAAAATATACATAAAACAATGTTACTTGTGTAGCACAATTGTATATTATAACATTGAAAGTATTATTTTGGTTATAATTAGCTATAGAAGGTCATCCAAGTGCAAATATGTCAGCAAAATTGTGCAACACTGACACAACCAATCAGAAAAACTGTTACATTACAAACTTGGGAGGGACTGTCTCAGTTAGTGCAAAGCAGGGAATGCCACTATCACCAGTGGCCAGTGCAAGTAGAGAATTTAAATCACTGACCATGGCCATGGAAATATGAGACTCTTGAACTCAATAGCTTAATTCAGTAGCAGAGGCAGGGTAAACAATAGAGGGGCTGTATACACACAATTAAGTGGGTACCACTGCTGGGGTTATGGTCAATTCAGGAGTAATCTCTTGCTGCGCAGAGGAAAAACGCCCAATGGAGCGCAAAATTTATTAAAATGAATCCCAAAGTTATAAGCTTTATATTTAAATAAAACTTAAAAAAGCAAAAAATTCAAATATATAAAATAGAAAAAACGCCCAATGGGCGGGAAAATGTTTTCTGTTAAAACTGAATGCCCAAATATAAGCTTTAATTTAACATAGGATTACACCTTCCCCTATCATTTCAAATAAAGAAAATAGGAAAAACGCCCAATTTAGGGCGGCAAAATGGGTTAAAAACTGAATCACCCAAGTTACAAGCTTTAATTTAAAATAGGTTACACGTTCCTATCATTTCAACTGAAATAGAAAAAACGCCCAATTGGCGCAAAATGGTTAAAACTGAATCCCCAAGTTACAAGCTTAATTTAACATAGGTTACACCGTCCTATCATTCAAAAAAGAAAATAGAAAAAAAAAACGCCCAATGGGCGCAACAATGTGTTAAAAAAATGAATCCCCAAGTTATAAGCTTGAAATTTAACATAGGTTACACCTTGTTCAATTTCAATAAAGAAAATAGAAAAAACGCCCAATTGGCGCAAAATGTGTTTGTTAAAATTGAATCCCCCAGTTATAAGGCTCTTAATTTAACATAGGTTAACCTTCCTGTCATTTCAATAAATGTAGCCGGTATGACACAAAGCTACTAATGTAAATAAAAAATCAAAAAGAAAATTAGGTTCGGTTGCTTACCTAAAAGACAATGATGTTGCTATTGCCAACACGCTAACGATAGATATTGGATTTAGCACTTTCTGCAACTTTCGTAAATAACATCGGCAGGGACAAATCTATACGTTGCCAAACAATTATTAACTGAAACATTTATTAAAGTAAAAGTATTCCATACAAGTAAATCAATACAATGTTGTCAAGTACGGTCAAGGAGAATATCTGAATAAAGGAGACAAATAATAAAATAAGTGATAATCAGGATACACAGAAATTTTGTAGTCTGGGACAGCAATCAGGTTGAGAGTTCATGTAGTGTCCATAAGTGTCCATTATCTTCACTGACGAAACTGTCCTTGTTACTACGCTGTGACGACACGATGCAGTTGGCCAACTTCTGTTAACCGAAGAAGCTGTATCCAGGTTGTTACAACAGGTTTTCACGTCCAGAGTGATGATGACACAGTTCACAGCAGTTACCACCTCCAAATAAGGACAAGCTTAAGGCACTATTCATGGATGCGGTGGCAAACAAACAGAAGACATAACTTCACAATTTCGGTGGATGCTGAAATTAGTTCTCTTTCTTCTTTAATACACATTAAATTAGTCTGGTGAATTTATCAGAATACTGAGTTCATGTCTTCCTCCATCAACTTCAAGATGAGAATGACAATGATAAATAATCAATCACTAATCAATAACACAATTGATAATTAATAAGAACTACATTCGCCATTCGTTAAAAGAAATTATTTCAAATGTTAAAACAAAAGGACTATGACATGTTTTTGCAAAACCATAACGATAAACGTACGCATTGCAATGATGCAATTAATATAACAATTGTGCATCCAAATTATAAAATTGATTTAGAAATCCGCTAATTGATAAACAATTAGACTATCGTCCACTGCATTACTAGTTGACAAATTCATTAATAAATGGTGACATTCAATTTAGCAAAAGTAATTAGTTCATATTCCTCAAACCATGATAATGAGATACCCGATTTCACTCTTTATATGCCTAATTCTATTATGTTAAGCTGTTTCAACCATTGCGATTCAATGTGCCACATACGATGTCGTTCAAAGACCTTTTTATAGGTGTCATTCATAAAAAAACACCAGTCTTGTAAATCTGGGCGCGGCACCACGTGTTTGATGAAAACCTGTACTTTCACTCTTTGTGACAGTACAAAAGAAAGATAACATTAATAGTAAGAAGAATAGGTACACCAAACACTGGAGTTAAAAAGAGCCATGGTTGGTTTAGCTTCTCAGAAGAAGAATATGAGTAAGGAGGTCGAGGGGACAGATGGAATGCTATGCTCTGACCACACATAATAAGATGCACATGTGATAAACCGGTATCTGCGTGTTAAGCAGATTAGCTTTGAGTATATGACTCTCTGAGCTAAATCTTGTGTAAAGACACAGAGTGGAAATAAATAAATATTCATAATCTCAATCTCCGAGACAGAAGTCAGCACCTGCCAAGACCTAGTCACTTAATATGAGAGGCAGTATAGTAAGTAATGTGTTACCCGGGCATCATAACTCATGCCTCGGGCATATATAGGGTCACCCGTAGGTATTAACAACTGAATGCAGGTTATATTATAAAGGTGTAATGGGATATTGATGCTACTATGGCCTATAGTGAACTACTATACGGTTCGCCTATTACACTCGTACACGGAACATACGGAAGCAATGTTATCAAAGTAACTTAGAACCAATCAAGAAAATGAATAGTCTTCATCACAAATGGGTAGCAACCAAGGTAATGGCAAAGTTTTCTAAAGTGAAATACAAAATTCTTGACCGTAAAACACATTTCAAAGAACTATTAAATCAGTTCAATCAAAACTTTGCTTCAGCATGGTTAACTTAAAAACTACTTGTAAATACTTTATTAACTACAAACAAACAAAATTCAATCCTACCTGGGCAAACCAAACAGAAGACTATAAACTTACACCAATTTGCTGGATGCTTGAGAAGTAGTTTCTTCTTGTAACATAAATATTAGCTGGGTGAAATTTTTATCAAGGAATTGTTTTTTTTTTTTTTAACTGGATATGTCTCACTCCATCAAGTTCAAGATGAGAAACTGACACGACCTCATCTTGGAAATTTGTGGAGGACAGTAAGTCCAAAATTAGGAATGGGATGATGTGACTCACCACGCGCATGTAAGAATACTAACTTTAGGATAGGCTGGCATTGTTGCCAATTCAGTATTAAAAAGTGAAAAAGGAAGGGCCGCAATTTTCCTGATTGTGTTACACCTCCCCTCCTTTTTTAGGAAAAGTCGTCCCGACATTGACTTCAAATGCGACAACGGGAATGTTTAGAAAAAAGGGAGAAAATTAGTCTATTAGTAACGAAATGGCAGAGTGTGCAGCGAACTTAGCGTTTTATAGTTATTGTCTGCTGAAGACGTCTTTATGTCTCAATAAAAAGTCGGCTTTCTTGGTCCCAAGGCTAAACAACAGTCTGAGCAGAATAGCTGAGCCTATCAGGAGGTCGGACGTTCCTCTTAGGTCGGCTAGGAGGAGCGGGTCCATTGTCCTTGTCATCAACCAAGAGAATCATTTGTGTGGTGGATCTCATCAGTGGGTTTCGTCACCAACTATGTCTTCGGTTATCTGTGGGTTACTGGTCATGTCTGGTACTGTTGGTCCGAATCAAATGGATTAGGTCTGTGTCAAGTGCACTGCTTTCCATTCCATCATGAGGTGGGGAAAGCTGGCCTACGTCTTGGTCTCTGGTCTGAATGAAGCGGGCCGTTCTTTTGGCTTGAATACCGGGGCTTCTGGCCCGCAAGTAGGACGGGGACAAGGTTATCGGAAGGGTCATGGTCTTGTGGTGCATGTGTCTGGTCTTTGGTCGTGGTTCGGGGCATCCATAACTACAGGGAATAGCAGGCGTGCATGTCAGGTGCGTGGGGGAGCAGAGAGAGATTATATGGCAAAAGCAGGTTCCTGTGCAAGGTGCGTGTACTTGACCACCATCAAATTCTGGTTGGACAACTAAACAGGAAATTCGAAGGACTAGGTTTTACAGACAACACGATACACTTCATGTTACCAGGCGTATGCAAGCTGTTCTTGTCTTTCAATCCTACATTCCGCACAAGTACTCTGTCATTGGAGAAACATCAGAAACACCACACAACTTGCATCATATGGCACTCCTTGTTAATACTAGCTGACTTTTTCGCAGATTGCATGTTTCATTGAAAGCAAAACTGAAGGCGGTCCCGCACTGAATTTGCAAACTCATGATGAGACCTTCTGAGGCCTTTCATCACCGGTTGGTGCCAAGATAGAAGTCAATGGTAGCCTCGGATACTTCCGAAAACAGAGATAGAGATGGTGAAAACCTGGTAGTATCATGGACGGTTGCGTTATAAGCATGTACTAGTGGAGCCCACATAGGACTTCCATCAGACTCTTTTCTCCAGAAGAGGGCCCAGATCGCAGTAATGTCCGGTTTATTTAAACCGTTTCACGCACTGTCCGTTCCTGAGGGTGAATAAGGGTTGTCATGGGACTTGGTGACATCACAGACTTCACAGTAACTTCTGTAACACCTCACTACAAAGTTGCGGCCCTGCCCCTGATCAGATAGGTTTAGTCTAGCTGGGAGTCCATAGTGATAGAAGAAGTTGTCCACTAGTACTCTAGCTGTGGGGGGGGGGTCTGCAGGGCTGGTTTCGAGTGGGGATCGGATTTGTGCGTACCTACGTGAAATGGTCTGGTTCACGAGGGAGATTGCATAGCCAACCACTGATTTTCGAGCGTCAGATAGTCAATACGACCAAGTTCCATGGCTCGGTGGATTGTATATTAACAGGGAAGCGATCTTTTGCTTTCCGAGAGGGGGTTTCCACTCGTGTGGACATTCGATCACAGGTCCTGACTTTGACAGGCTACCATCCTCTGCCATTCTTGCCAAAAGAAGCGGGATTCTTACCAACTCCAGGGTCCGCTCTTTGCCAAGATGACCCGCTATAGTCAGGGAGACCACGAGAGCCGTTGTTCTCATTGCTGGGTGGGAAGGACCAACTGGTACAGCACAGAACCATCTGTTGTTTTGTTTCTTAGGGTTGCAGTGACCCCTTGTCTGAAACACAGGACGATCCCAGTCCCTAAGCAAGATCTTAGTCTCGGGTTTGTGGTCTTTAAAGTGAGAACCTGGGGCATTTGCCGGCCTTTTTAAGAGCGCACACTGTACCAATGATCTCGTCTTTGGCCGGCTGGAAGGTCCCCCCTGGGTCATGGTCATTGACGTCAATGTCTCGGGCTGGTGGGGGGGTCACCGGTAGTCTCGGCTACGATTGTGTTTGAGTTGGCGGGTCTCCAAACAAGTGGTGGTCTTATTGGTTGGTGGTAATGAATCAGTGCCTTAATGGTGTCTGCTTGAATATGTGCGTACCGTCAGCTTCATGGTCATTGTCAAGGGTCACTGGGGAGCCGTTCTAGACAAGCCGTCGCGTAATTTGTTTGGCCGTTCCCCCCGAGTCGCGATTATAGCGACCAGTAAAGTTGAAGCGGACAGTGGCAGCACCAGCCATCGGACAGTGGCGTCAAGCTTTGCAGTGGTTGTTACGTAGGTCAGAGGGTGTATCCGTGACCACCCTCAAAGTTATTACCTAGAGATAGTCATGGAACTTCTGTGTAACGGACCACTTCAGAGCCAAGAATTCCAACTTGTGTGCTGAATAATTCTTTTCACCCCCTGTGCTTAGTCCACGGCTCGCATATGCTATGACCCTTTCCTTGTCACCTTGAAGCTATATATCGCTGACCAAGCCATCTCCACTGGCGTCTGTGGAAGGATATGAATGGCTTGGAGAAAGTCGGCATATGCAAGCAATGTGCTCCATAGCTTCGCCTTGATGGTCTCAAAGGCTGTCTGGCATTGATCTGTCCATATCCAAGGGGGCGGAAGTGTCCTTGGAGGGTTGGCTTTCTTCTTCACTTTACCCTTTTTAGGGCGCCGCCTCCTGTTCAAAGCATTCAATGGCTTTGCAATTTGGGAATAGCCCTCCACAAATCTTCTGTAAATTTTTATTTTTTTTTTTTTTTTTTTTTTCCCCGCAAAGGCCAAGGAACGATCGCAACTCTTTGACGTTTCGGGACGGGGGCCAAGTGCGAAGGGCCTCAGTCCTTCTCAGGATCTGCCAAGAAAACACCTTTGCTGAAATGCTGAAAATAAATGACCCAGATATGGCACACGATCCCTGAATAACTGACATTTGGATGGTTTGAGCTTCAGACCATATTCCTTGAGTCGTTAGATACACGAGGGAAGAACGCTCCAGATTGCCTCTTCGAAGGTGCTTGAATACACGATGATATAATCCAAGTACAGAAGACACTTTTTTTCAGATGAGGGTTCGCCAATGCAAACGCTCCATTAACTTTTGAAAGGTTGCGGGGGCATTAGTCAAGCCAAACGGCATCAGATTGCTTATTAAACATCCCAAAAATGGAGTGGTAAGGCTGTCTTTTGCTGTCTTGTTCTGCAACCTCAATCTGCCAGGTTATCACTATGCAGATCCAGAGAGGAAAACCACCCGTTCTCCATGAGCGCATCTAGTGTATCTTCAATACTGATGGGAGCGGGTAGGCGTCCAACGGTCCTTTGAGTAAGTTTTATGAAGTTATACAGGACCCTTAACGGTACCATCTTTATGCGCACAAGAACCACTGGGGAGGCAAAAGGACTGTGTGATTCCCGGATGGCGCCTGCATCAAAACATCTCTTGAAGATGTTGACGAACTCATCGTATTGGTGGGAGGGACGGTATTCGCCTATGACTTTGCTTAAAAGGGTGGTCATATGTCGTGGGGGATCTCATGTTTCAAGCTGTGTGGTGTGACCAAGATCAGTCTTAATGTTGGGGAGAAGACTGAAGTCCAATTCTTCAGAAAGGTCCCTCACTGAGAAGGTCGGAAATTGTTAATGAAGATGAGCAAGGTCAACTCGTTCAGGTCCACTAACAGTTGGTGTATTACTTGTGTCCCTGGTGGCTGCCATTTGATGGTGGACTGTATCCGGAGAAAGCTCCGAAGGTCTTCCCACCCATGAGGTTGAATGAAGTTCACAAAGTACTGTCCTTGGGCGGATAACAATGGGTCGTTTGACACATTATGCACAAGTATAGGGACATTTTCATGCTGTTTCACGCTCACAACTGTGGGAGTAACAAACAGGCTCCTGGAAGGTTGGAAGGTTGCGGGAGACGACGGTTCCCACAAGAGCAGGTACTGACTTCCTCCAGGGCCAGTCTTGGCTGCTGAGCCACCCATAATAGTCATGTGATTTACTCAAACTGTCATGGATTCTGGTTAGTGGATTGAACTTTGCAAAGAGTCTGTCTGTGGAAGAATTTTTTGATTAGTCAGGCTTTGGTAGGCTATGGACCATGCAGTGGGGACATGCATTTTCTTGAAGAAAAACGCTTGCTTGGCCATGGCGTGTAACGCAGCTGTACTAATGGATCAGAAAGGTCGTGCCACTACTACACTGGAACTTCTGGTGTTGGTAGTTAGTGTCAGGTACCACCAATGCCAGAAGATCAAAGTCTTTCACAGGGGGCAACATTCGTCAGTCATAGATTGCCAGTGACTAAACATCACTAAAAGGTACATGTTTCCCTGCTGTCCTTCTATCTGAAGGAGTTCACCAACAGTTTGATCTCCAACATATGACAGATGTTTTCCATGAAAAGCTTTCGAAATGGTGGTTACGGGACCAGAGTCCACAAGGCATCTGCAGGAAACGCCATTAATCTTGACGATACCTCAGTTGATGATCCCACATATGGGGGGGGGGGGGAGGGGGTGGGGGGGGGGGGGGGGGGGGGGACCGGAATCCAAACCCTTTTGGGGCTTCCTGTTCTTGAAAGTGGCCTACTGCCTGTGCCCCTTTGAGCAGGCACTTTGTAGTTTTTAAAGACTGTAGTCATCCTTCTTTGGCACGTCTTTCTTGACGTGTCTACCTCGGACATTTCCAACACCTCATCCATTTTGGGAGGTGAGGAAGTGTTTTGAGAGGAAGAGGAGGATCCCCTTTCTGGACCTTTTGTCTGTGCCTGTTTGAACGAACAGTCTTGCAGGCACTTGATTCTCTTCTTCTCTGTTCACAGGGGGTCATTGTCCACATCCCTGCACTTTCTCACCAGTTCCTCGAAGCGCATACCTCCCTCGAAACAGGTATTAAGGGGAGAGTGCTTATCTCTCCTCGTGACAAGCCATGCCAAGAAGACCACTCACGAAGTGGCATCCTTTTCCTCCACTTTGGCAACCTCGTATAGGGCCTGATTTCAGGCACATCTGAAGGGCGCCTTGAGAAGGCAGCCACATCCTCGCTGTCTTCTGGTTGTCGTGAAAAATTTTGTCAAGAGGGTGATCCCCTGTTCGTTTTTGTATAGTCCAAAGAGCAGAGCCAGTGACCAAGGACCTCCTTAACAGACAGGTCCATGGACATTGACAGGAAGTATGATAGAGCAGGGCCCTTCAGAGCTTCCTGATAATCTCATAGAGACGATCTTTGGAAGGTTCGTGCTCCATCCGCCTCTCTACCTCCGTCTCCCAAACCTCAAAGGTTACCTCCCCAGAGGAAGGGACCCTCTCTCCTGAGAAGTTGGAAGCTGGTCTGGCTTATGGTTGCAGCCTTCACACCAAAATCCCATCTGGTACAATGGTAAGATTGATTATAGGCTAGGACCCAACCTGGGACTGTACTGGTCGAAATGCATTGGGGTGCATGGTCGTGTGAAAGTTTGTGGTGTAGGGGGGTTTGGGGGTGATGTATAAATGGGTTGGGGGGTGTACCCATCTTATATCCAAGCCGCTGTAGTGAATCCAAATGATGCTCGATGGTTTCGATTGGCGGCGGTCATCTGCGGCTGCTAGCATGCTATGCCGCAACAGCGGGCTTGGAGCAGTTGATGTCCCTGTAGTGGTCTGTGGTCGTTGAGTCTACTTTGCAAACACAGCTGGTTATGGTCAGAAAAGTCTTGTCGTCTTTGAAAGGAAGGAGAGTCCATAGGTCTGCTGCGCGGGTCAGACTCCTGCAATTATACCTGAACTCGAGAGGACTCGTCATCTACTAGTGCTAAATAGTCAATGGGCACCTGCTGTCTCCCAGGTAATTGCGGAGCTCTTCCTCTGATGTTCCTGGGGAAGGTTAGTAATGTCAATGGTTCTTGGGGCTTTGTATGTCGCCATTTGAAGTTATTTGGTAAATTACAGTAGAAAAAGATATAAATCAATTGGGAAATATCGAAAATAAATTTGGGAGAGTGAATTTTTATGAAATATTTGCCACAGACACATATTCTTTATAAATATAAAATAAGGTGGAGGGATTAGGAATTACAAGCTTTTAAAATCGAAAAGGGGTTTTATTCGAGTTTTTTAAGCCACCATAGAGATAGAGTTACTATTCATGAAAGACACTTTTAGGATTTGATAGGTCCACAGGTATGGTATTAACCACCAATTAATAACCAAGTAATTGCCTAACTTTACAAAATTGTCGTAACTAACCTTGAAACGTAGTGCAGTGAACTTTCAGTAACCTTATTATGTGACAAATTCGAACAAGATTTATGTGTCCTTGTCAACATTGCCATTAAACTTGCTTGGCTCAGATTTTGACTGTGGGTATCTAGGTCAACAGTGATAGCAAGATTCATCTTGGTGAAATTATCTTCATCATCAAAATACAGACTGTGAAATCTCGGATTAAAAACAATTTTATCAAAGTTCATACACGAAAAGTGAGCCCCAAAACCGTTGGAGCGCCAAAAATGAGCCGGTATGACACAAGATACTAAGGTAAATAAAATAATCAAAAAGAATTATGGTTCGGTTGCTAACCTAAAGACAATGATGTTGCTATTGCACCGCTAACGAAGATTATTCGGCTTAGCACGTTCTTAACTTTCCGGAAATAATCATCGCAGGGACAATCTATACGTTGCCAAACAAGGTTATAGGAAACATTTATAAAGTAAAGTATTCAATAAAGTAAATCATACCTGTTATCACGTAACAGTCAAGGAGAATATCTGACAAAAGGAGACCAAATAATAAAATTTTAAAATTTGATAATCGGAGGATACCCGGAAATATTGTTAGTTGGACCAGCTTCAGGTTGAAGTTCAATGTAGGTGTCCATTTACAGTTGTCCATTATGTTCACTGACGAAATGACCTTTTTACTATGCCGGCAAACGAGCACGAGGAAGTGGCCAAATGTGAACCGAAGAGCTTAGTCAGGTTGTACAAGACCAGGTTTTAACGTCCAGTATGATGAAAGTCACAGCGTTAGCACCTCCAAATAATGACACGGCTTAGGGGGGGGGGGGGGATGGGGTCGGAAGCAGTGACTTTAAATGAGTTTTCTTAATTTCCTAAATAGTGGAAGTATATACATGTTATCTATCATATGTAGCACATGTCACAAAAGTTTTAAAATCCATGAAAATTTTTGCTCTGGTTGCCATGGAAATCACGTAAGGCCTCTGATTGGCTAAACAATAGAACGAATGTAACTAAATAACTAAACATGCTACTGGAACGAAACTTGGGTGACATATGCAGGAGGTGGTAAATACGGGTGAACCATGACGCCGGATTTTAATACCGTTGCCATGGCAACCCGGCAATTGACCATTCAGCATAATTCATGGCGTAATTTGAATTGAAACACAAGTTTGGAAATCGGCCTTCATGGTTCACTCGGCTTATATGTGCTTAATATGTGTGACAAATTCATGTTCATAGCAGTGTGCGTTTTCTAGTTACGTTAGTTCTCGTTTTGGATGTTTGAGTATTTTAACGATATGAGTTATAGGCCTCGAAAAATTTAGACAAAAATTGAGGGCTGCTTTGCTTTTGATGTGAAATATGGAATTATTTTTTTAAATTTCATTTTATAATGAGATTATCATTAATTATTAATGAAAGATCATCGAAATAGTGCATTCACATTGGTCCTGTAATGAATTTATACAAATAATTTTCTTGTAAAATATCTGGCAGGTGAAGAAACAATAAAATACATAAAAAATCACTTACAGTCAGTGACATTTAATAACTTAAATTTGGAAAAGATAATATAAGTATTTATTTACTTCAACTTAGCCCAAAATGTGTGTTAATAGTTCATAACTAATATCTTTGAAAATATCTTAAATATAACCCTTGAAATTTTTTACATGATTAAAATATAGGCGATGATGCATTTTTGGCAAATTTGCGTACACTACTTGACTTGATCAGCCATATATCGGGAACCGAATGGCCGTCGATCGATAAAAAGCATTTTGTAGATTACAGTCTACACAAATTTAGCCATTGCAAGTATCTACATTTTCTGGATTAGAACAATTTTTTATCATATCAGCCCCCATACCCCCCCCCCTTAAAGGCACTATCCATGGATGCTGTGGCAAAACAAACAGGAGAAGACATAAAACTTCACAATTTCTGGCTGGATGCTGAAATAGTTACAATTCTTTGTAACATAAATTAGCTGGGTGAAATTTATCAAGAATACTGAGTTATGTCTTCATCCATCAACTTCAGATTGAGACGGACATATTGATAAATAATTCAAATCATAATCAATTAAACACAATTTGCTAATTGAATCAGGAACTTGCAGTCCTATTTCATTAAAGAAAATATTTCAAATTAGTAAAACAAAAGGGATATGACATGTTTTTGCGAAAACATAAGATAAACGTTCGCATTGCCAATGATGCAATAATAAAACAATTTGTTGCAGCAAATTATAAAATTGATTAGACATCGCTAATTGATAAACAATTAGACTATCGTCCACTGCATTACTAGTTGACAAATTCATAATTAAATGGTGACAGTCAATTAGCCAAAAGTAATTAGTTTCATCATTCCTAGAACATTGATTAATGAGAGACTACGATTAGTCCGCTTTATACGCCTAATTCTACTTATGTTAATCTGGTGTCAACATTTGCGTATTCAAAAATAGTGGTAATATACATGTATATATCTATTGTAAAAAAAAAAGCCCATGTCACAACGTTTTACAAATCCATGGAAAAATTTTTGCTCCTGGTTGCATTGGTTAACCCCGAACGCCTTGAATGGCTAAACACTAGAACGAATGTAACAAAAAAACATGATCGGACGAAACTTGGGTGAACATATGCAGGAGGTGGAGGTGTAAATACGGATGAACATGAAGCCGGATTTTTAAACCGTAGCCATGGCAACCGGCAATTGAAAATCGATAATTTCAGGCGAATTTGAATTTGGAACACAAGTTTGAAAATCGGACTTCATGGTTCACTCGGCTTAATATGTGTGCCAAATTTCAGTTCATCGATGTAGCTTTATAGTACGTCGTTCTCGTTTTTTGGATTGTTTTGCGTATTTTAACGAAACCGAGTATAGGCCAGAAACATTTAGAACAAAATTGGCCTTTCTTTTGAGTGTGAAATATGGAATATTTTTTTAAAAATTTCATTTTATACTGAATTATTCCATAATTATTAATGAAAAGTAATCATCGAATAGGTGCACATTGTCCTTTAATAATTTTTAAAATAAGTTCTTAAATATCGCAGGGTGAGAAACAATAAAATACATAAAAACACTTACCCAGTTGGACATTTAATAACTTTAAATTATGGAAGGATAATATAAGTATTTATATACTTCAATTTAGCCCAAAATGGATGTGTTAATAGGTCATAAATGGCATATCTGTTTAAAAGATCGTAAAATAGAACCCGTTGAAAGTTTTTACATGATAAAATCTAGGAGATGATGCATTTTTGGCAAATTTCGGTACACTACTTGACTTTGATCAGCATATCTCGGGAACCGAATGTCCGCTTGACGATCGAAAAAAAGCATTTTTGAGATTACAGTCTACAATTTAGCCATTGCATTATATCACTTTCTGGATTAGACATTTATCATATTAAGGACCCCAACCCCCCCCCTTAAGGCACTATCATGGCTGCTGGGGCAAACATAACAGAAGACCATTTTAAACTTCACAATTCTATGCTGGATGCTGAAATTAGTTTCTTCTTGTAACAAAATTAGTGGTGGTGAAATTTATCAAGAATACACTGAGTTATGTCGTCACTCCTCAACTTCAAGATGAGACGACCATTGATAAATAATCAATCACTAATCAATTAACACAATTGATAATTAATCAGGAACTTGCCATTCCCTATTCATTAAAGAAATTATTTCAATGATGTAAAACAAGGGATATGACATGTTTTTGCACAAAACCATAACGATAAAAGTTCGCTGCAATGATGCAATTAATATCAACAATGTTTGGCAGCAAATTATAAAAAGTGATTAAATCCTAATTGATAAACAATTAGACTATCGTCCACTGCATTACTAGTTGGCACAAATGTTCATTAATTAAATGGTGACATCTCAATCTAGCAAAAGTAATGTTCTCATTCCTAAACATGATTAATGAGATACTCCGATTTATCCTATTTTATACCGCCTAATTCGATTTATGTTAAATTGGTTTCAACATTGCGTATTCAACAGTAGTGCACACTACTATGTCCGTTCAAAGACCTTTTAGATTTCATTCATTAAAAACACCAGTCTTGTAAATCTGGGCGCGGCACCACGTGTTTGATGAAAACCTGTACTTGCATCTGTGGACGTTACAAAAGAAAGATAACATTCTAATAGTAAGCAATTATAAATCACCAAAAAGGATAAAAACAAAGAGCAACTGGTTTGGTGAGCTTTAAGAAAATATGAGTAAGTAGGTCGAGGGGGACAGGTGGAATGCTATGCTCTGACCACACATAATAAGAGCACATGTGATAACCGGTTCTCTGCGTGTGTGGTAAGCAGATTAGCGTTTAGTATATGACTCTGAACTAAATCTGGTGTAAAAGGGGGGACCCCCACAGAGTGGAATCAAATAATCTTCCTATCTCAATCCTTCCGAGACAGCGTTCAGCAACCTGCCAAGGACCTAGTCACTTAAATATGAGGCCAGTAGAGTAGTATGTGTACCCTGGCGATTTCATAAACTCATCCTCGGAAATATATAGGGTTCACCGTAGGTCTTCTTAAACAACTGAATGCAGGTTAATAAACGTGTCATGGGGATGTGATGCTACTATGGCCTATAGTGAACTTACTATACGGTTCCCTATACACTCGATACATGGAAATGACGGAACATACGGAAGGCATGTTATCAAGGTAAACTTAGAAACAATCAAGAATGAATATTTCTTCACAAAAATGGGGTAGCAAGGGAAGGTAATGGCAAAGTTTTCTAAAGTGAATACAAATCTGACCCTTAAAACAGATTCACAGAACTATTTAAATCAGTCAATCAAAAACATTGCTTCAGCATGGTTTAATTTAAAATCTACTTTAAAAATACTTAGTAAACTAACAAAACCAAACAAAATTCAATCCTACCTGTGGGCAAACAAACAGAAGACATAAACTTCAAAATTTCTGAGATGCTGAAATTAGTTCTTCTTTGTAACATAAAATAGCGGGTGAAAAAATTTTCAAGAATAACTGAGTTATGTCTTCACTCCATAAACTTCAGATGAGACGACAATGACTCCATCTTGTGGAAAATTTGTGGAGTGCCAGTAAAGTTCCCAAAATTAGGGAATGTGGATGATGTGACTCACCATGGGCATGTTAAAATATAAACTTTAGATGCATGGCCATTGTATGCCACATAAGTAAAAATTGAAAAAGGGGGCCCCAATTTTCCTGATTGTTACATAAAGAAATAGAAAAAACGCCCAATTGGGCGCAAAATGTGTTAAAATTGAATCCCCAAGGTATAAGCTTAATGTATCATAGGTTACACCTTTCTAGTGCTTTTCAAGTAAAGATGTTACCTAAAACTTCGTCTCAAATAAGATCAAACACAATACTGTAAAAGCTTCAATCATTTACGTAGTATAAGTCTACGTGGCCTGACATTTTCTATAACTCTCCTATATGTTACTCACCCTTTATCTATCGCTGCAACGTTTTAACCAAACTCCCATCAAAAAAGCACGTCTTCACAGGACTAAAATCAACGAAAATGCTTTTTAAGGCCATTTCAAACATGCAAGAGGTTATTATTTGTCTGAAATTGCATAGCATTAACACCCAACACAAAACTCCAAAATTAATAGTAGTTAAGAGATCATTTCATAAAAGAAACATTTAAGGAAATGACTTCAGCTATTAGAAATAGACTCCTCGCAATTTGAGAGCAGCCTGGTTTCTATAGTCGGGTCGCTACGGCGACCCGACCAAAAAGAGAGGAATTTTCATTGAAAATCCCATCAAAATCGGCCGAATTTCGATTATTTATGAAGTTGAAATAGTTGAATTCATAGGGCAATTGTAGGTGGTATAATGACGAATTCGAGGAGATATGTCCTGTTTTTTTCGACCATTTCTCAAGTTCCGATCATTTCCTGTGACTGAAACCACGTGGAAAATACGAAGCGATGGGTTTTTGCATGCACTTTATCCAAATTCAGCGACCTTTTGGTGACAAGAGAAGCACAAATTTCCGCAAAATTTTGTATAGTTGAGTTGTAAATTGGCACTAGGCGCTATTTGATTTTTGCTATTTTCGGTATCTTGTAGCATGCGACTTACACAAATTTGAGCCCGGATCCAGTTTAGAGCTTTAGGCTCCTCTCGAACAATAATGTAGTAGGACGGGGTAGTAGGCTATACGTGTTTGAGGCCAAACTGTAAGGGAATAAGGGTGTGAATTAGATAGAGTATGAGGATTTATCAAGTATGGGATATATATATCTATATTAGACCTATGAAATGCATTATGCAGCTGCATTGTAAAATAAAAATTGTAAATAGAAGAAAAAGTTTGTTCTGGGTCACAAAAAAGTGATCTTGGGGTTTTTTTTCCTTAGTACGTGGTCTCATAGGCTTAAATCGACATATTCTGCCGATTTTTACAAGTCCTCACAGTTAATTAAGATTTACAGACATTTCACCATTGAGTTTCGTCGCTAATAACACTTATAAAGGCAACAATGTTCTCCGATTCATTTTTTGTGTTTGTGTTTACTTTTCATGCATTTGCACACGCGTGATGAAAAAAAGCATCATTACCAATGTTCAAAGTTAAAACTTATCCCCCAATCATGCAATTACAACACCCAGAATTGCTGCGGCCCTTGGGGGTCTCGATAAAAGGACATTACGGGCATATTGGTATAAAGATTGGAATTTGATAAATTCGAAATTAAATCACTTTTCTTTGGGGACGCCAGTAGCACGATTAATCTTGCTTCTTCACAGTCGGTGGCGATTTGTTTGTCCTTTTAATTGGCACTGGATGTTTCTATTTTCATTTACTATAGCCCGCCCTGTTCGAAGCAAGATGCTCTTATCTTTCTGCCTCGTTAGGTGAAAGGGGTCTTTAGCGAGGGATGTTTTTGATTCGGATCCCATAACTTATCATTATTTATGCGCTTGTTGGTTCTCACAACCCTAGCATACCGTGACCACATCTTCTTAGCTTTCTTGTGAGGGTGATGTTGGTCGGCAATACTTTAGTCATTGAAAAATTGACGGATATAAAAGTGAAAGTCGCCCAGTCAGAATTGATTTATCGCCGGCCGTCGCCATTGTATTTGTACCACACGGGTTGACGGGCTTTGTCCCCAGAATGAACTGCAGTTTTGCAATCATGCTTTATAATGCAAGCGCCTATTGTGAAAAGACACAAATGATAAAAGCGAAGGCCCGATGCATTATAATGCATGCGAATTGTGGCTAGGACGCAAGCCGCCGGCGCGCGCCGGCAGGCAGTTCTCCACAGTGGCCCCGGACAGTCCCCGTCAAATTTGATCATACTACGCGTGCGTTTCGCGGGGAATTATACACGGGCATAAACAATTCACTTTCTGCCGATTCTTTGTCTCTATATCTCTTCATGAATTTACGATCAATCTTCATCAACAAAATCGGCATAGTATTCTGTAGTAGGCGTTCATCAACAAAATCGGCAAAGTATTCTGTAGTAGGCGTTCTTATTTTCCCCATATTTTCAGTGGAACGTGAGAACTACATAATTCGAAATGAGCGGTCATTGCCTGCATGCTTGGGGTTTGTTCAGGGAACAACATCAATGGGAATTGACTGTGGATGTCTGCCCATTCCCGTAATCAGATTTTCACGTATTCATTCATCCCACTCCGTTTGGAGCTTCCCGCGGTTTTTTCCACTTTGGGAATATTCAAGACCTTCGCCAGCTAAGGGACTACAACGTCCCATAATGCAATGGGGCATGAGCAACCCTCTTTTCTGCATAATGACTATGCTTTGGCATATGAGCTATCTGTAGCAGCCGATAGCATTTATGCAATAATTTTGGAACGCAAATCGTCCAATGGCGGTGCCCCTGAGGTGTCACCAATTGCTGAGTCACAGTCAGGGGCCTGGTTTGTTGCTTTACGTTGCAAACGTTTGGAACCTATGATGCTGCGCAGGCCGCCGTGCACGACCTCTGACCAACTCGTTAAGCTTCCCAGGGACTTTGGGACTTAATTCCTAATGGTACTTGAAATTCAATAGGGGAACCTCCCGCGGTCGCAAACATATAGTCTTTGAAGTGCCTGGCGATACCTCCCTCCTCTTCTACTGCTTGAACCACTATTTCTTCATAGAGTTACATAATTTAGCTCTATGATGTACATTGCAGCAGATTTTCATTAATGTTTTTTAATCGTTGTAAAATGATCTACTTACTATGAGTTTAGTGTTGGTGTGTAATGCGATGTAACATTAACCTTCCATCGCAGTTGTTTAATGGTCCTAAAAGGATTTTCTTGATTTTTGTCTCTGCCAAGACAGGCTTGGAAATAGGGATTTGGTTAATTGTTGCAGGGATAGATAAGGGTGAGTAACGAATATGAGCGTTATAGTAAGAAATTGATCAGGCCAGGTAGAGTTATTACCTGAGACAATATAAAATAACTATAGATTATATTCGTCTCAGGTTAACAATCTGGTGTCAAGAGGTAATATGAAAGGGGAAAGCACTTTCCTATGGAGGGATGGCCTTTAAGGTCAATTTATGAATGTAATCATTTTAAGGGTTTTTTTTAATTATGTTCGCTAGAAATCCCATTTTAACACACCGTGGTAATGATGACGCATAAATCTTAAAGTTTTAGCATACATGTTTTAGGTAACTGTAACTCCCAGTGTGAGTCAAAATGTTGTTCCCCGATGAATCAAAAAATATTAAAAATTTTGTAATCTTTTTAGAATAATTATTTATACTTTATATTAACACAAATTACTTCTTAATCACCATGTCAAAAATCCCGAGATTCAGCATTTTATTTTCAAGTTATGGCCTCATTTTTAGAGGCTCCCGAAATGCCGCGTGTACAAATTTAGTACAGTAAACAAGAAGATAAGTACCATGCTAACAGTGTAATTCACAAACCAGGATCCAGAATAACGAGATAGGCAAAACACTTTCTTGTTTGGTGCATTTATTCACCACAGTGAACGCACAAATTATTAATATAATATTTATCATGAAAGAAAATTGTTCCAAAAAAGTCTGACCTTTGACCTTTAGCCAACTAAGGTGTATCATTTAAATTGAAACCTGGTTTTGGTGTGCATTTTTCAATATCTTTTTGTTTTGCCTTAGTTAATAGTTAAAAACGAGTTCATTCCTTTTTTTTTTTTTTTTTTTTTGATCAAGAGGTATATGAAAAGGGGTGAAAGGCAATTTAATGGAAGGGATTGCCTTTAAGGTCAATTTTAGTGAATGTAATCAGTTTAGGGTTTTTTTAATTATGTCGCTATAAATATCCATTTTAACACACCTGTGGTAATGATTGAAGCATAAATCTAAAGTTTTAGCATACATGTTTTAGGTAACATGTAATACAGTGTGAGTCAAAATGTTTGTTCCCCGATGAATCAAAAAATATTAAAAATATTTGTAATCTTTTTAGAATATTATTTTATACTTTATATTAACAAATAATTACTTCTTAATCACCATGTCAAAAATCCCGAGATTCATGCATTTTATTTTCAAGTTATGGCCTCATTTTTAGAGGGCTCCCGAAATGCCGCGTGTACAAATTTAGTACAGTAAACCATAGAAGATAAGTAAACATCTTAACAGTGTAATTCACAAACCAGGATCCAGAATAACGAGATAGGCAAAACACTTTCTTGTTTGTTGCATTTATTCACCACAGTGAAGCACAAAATTATTAATGAAAAATGTTCCAAAAAAGTATGACCTTTGACCTTTAGCCAACTAAGGTGTATTCATAAATTGAAACCTGGTTTTGGTGTGCATTTTCCATATCTTTTGTTTGGCCGTAGTTAATAGTTAAAAACGAGTTCATTCCAAACCTTGAGAATTCTAAACATCACATATAATTTGCACTGTTGTTACATAATCCAACTTAATAACTGGCCTGTGTTATACTCATTGGGGCATTTATTAACATTTATCCAACAGAGTGTGTAACTCCCACATAAGGTATCCCTCTTGAATTGTGTACTTCAATAAACTAAATCAATAGAATCTGGTACAAAGGCATATCTGAGGGCCTTTATTTAAATGAGCGCAGATATTGATGGCCTGAACCAAAATGAAAAATTCAAAATTCCTGTGACAGCTATTAATGTACTTTTGAAGTATTTACAATTTTTAGAGCTACCTTGCACAGTGTGACAAGAAAAACAGGATATTTGGGAACATCATTTTGACTCACACTGTAAGTGTCATTTCTGTTACTTATTGCTGTTATTGTTTTAAGATACTGAATACTGAAACTCCATTGAAATCCTTAGTTACAGATAGATTGGTCTCTTACATTGTAATTTGCACCAGGCTCTGCCAGTGCCGTTTTGCTATTCGATTTATGTTTCTTTTCCATTCAAAAACACGGACTCCATCGGAGCCTCTGACACCGCGTCACCAATCGGCAAATACGGATCACTCTGCTAGCAAGAAAAGGAGGTGCTGGCAATTACGCAGCATCTCCTTCTCACCATCACCGCCTTTTCAAGAACGTGATTCACACATAATCCATGTCATGCAGTATCAAAATCCAATCAGATCAAAGTTGTTTTCATTACCTAACATCAAACCTGCAATAGAAAATAAGCTACACCTCTACGATGAAATAAGAGCAAGAAACAGGCGACCTATTTTAAAATGTCTGCGCCCGTCATGAACGCGCGTATCTGAAAGTGTCATTTCTATATATTGATCTTCCGTTGATGCACCTACATTATTCCATATCAGTTCGCGCTGTGTGAGGCCCGCCCATGGGCCCGCCTATTTGATTGTATCAAAGTGGACACAGTTTTTTGAAAAACACAGTTTATCAACTGATAACCTTAAGTTGTTTATAGAAAAACCTTATTTTTTTTTTGCGGTAACACAGTTCAACTCAAAAGTTAAGTTTTTCGAAAAATTTTAGTTTTTCAATTTAAAACTAAGTTTTTAGTGATAAACTTAGGCTAGTTTTTCGCCGATAAATACAGCTTATCATGAAAATTAGTTTTATCAGTCGATTATCCTGGTTTTATCAATAAACAAAGTTTTGCAGCTTTCGTCTGAAAAAAATTAGTGGATCATCGAAAAACTCAGCATATCGAAAATGAAATGTTGTCTCAGTGATTACAGGCTTCTATCTGAGTTCAATACATCTTAGTAATATCATGATTTTGGAATAAATTTTGACTTCAAAATCCATCGGGGTTAGTGGATCTGGTCAATACTGTCATAGCACCTGGTGGAGTCCACACATGCAGAAGTGGTGTACCGCCTGACGCTGTTTAGATCATGTTGTTGATGTTTTACGGTCAACTTGACCAGAGGCCAAAACCACCTCTAAACTACGGCTTCAAACTCTGAATAACAAGACAATACACTGTGAACTTGATTCAAATTTTAAAACAAATTATTTGATTTTCATTGTGTGTTTAAATCACTCTCTTGAACATCGATTAGGTATCAATAACAACGATATATCTATAATAAAGTTGTTAATTAAGAACTATTAAACGTACTACCTGGTGTGTGCCCTGCAACGCAGGCTGAAGCAAGATTACTATTAAGATGCAGAACTTGCAAAGACTCCTGGCGAATATTCCAGCGCAAAACTTCAATTTCCAATAGTGGGACGTGTCCACGGACGACTTGTCCTTACTGAAGAAAACCAGCTCCTAATGACTCCCGAAGCTCGGAGGTCGACTAAATATAAAGTCCAAATGTGCTGCAGCTTGTTTATCCTTGGATAACTCAGAGGCCACGTAATATAAAACCGAAGATGGCTACACAGTCGGACGACTACTATTGGAGCTGAGACAACTATGACAATGTCCACTATATGGAAGACAGTGATTACTGTCACTGTCACTATCAACCTGGATGTCACTATACTTGGAGTAATGATGTTATGGTACTCTGCCTGCAACTTTTCCCTCAATTGCTTTATATAGCATCTCAAACACTTCCAGAAGGATCTAGTCTTCTCTACTATGAGTCATGTACTAAAATTAGTACATTACATCACAAGTCCTGAACCCACTGGAAATATCTCCACTGTTCTGTATGGATACAGCACTTTCTCCCTGTCTGTACATGCAGTAGGGCGCCGCCTATCGTTCATCAGTGAAACCTGGTCTGGTCAATTCACTTCGGTTCGGGCAATTTCCAGAACTTTCCTGTGCCTTCTATAAATGAAATCACTAAGGTTCTAGACGCTTCTCCGCTTTTCTGTTTTATTCTATTTGCTTTGCACACACCAGTTATGCACACAAACCAGGTATATTTTATATTATGTTACTTAGATTAATTTATAATATTTTATATGCTAATTTATAAGTTTAACTCATTCAAAGTGAAATAAATCATTGATAATTCTTGGGGCCTGTAACAATGTATTTCGTTGCTTGTCTTTAAAGAGTTGCGGGTTTTCAATGGTCGTAATGTGATATGGTAATGAGTTCCAGTCTATTATTGTCTTTGGAAAGAAACTGTATTTGTAGCAGCAGTCTTTGTTTGTGCCGATGATCTGGTAGCACTTTGGATGCTGGCTCCGTGACGGACGCCGGACCGGCTGCAGGAGGTCACACACTGGCAGGGCAAGGCCCATTCTTGCTTTGTGCATATTGCAATTAAATCAAATCTACTCACAGTTCTCCTGTTCTTAAGGCTGGACCATTCAGGTTCTTAATAATGTTTGAAACACTGCTGGTACCGGGAATAGTCATGAACGACAAACTAGCAGCTCTCTCTAATATTTTCTATTTTGTTAGAAGTCCTGAGTATGGGGATCCCACACGGCGATGAATATTCTAAGAGAGGGCGGACTAGTGGAGAGATAGGCTTTCTGTTTGATGGGTTTTGTGCATGAGTAGAGTTTCCTTTTTAGTAAATCAGTGATCTATTGCTGAAGATGTTATTCGACTGATGTGTTTGTTCCGGTTAGGTTTGTTGGTAATGTCAACTCCCAAGATAGGAGTGGCAAGATGTTAGTTTCCAGTATGGATTGCCCCAGTGTTATATTCGCAGCTTTAGGTTTGCGTGGAGTGTGTTAAACGCATGACAAAGCACTTCTTTGCGTTGAATTGCATTCGCCAAACCTCCTGCCACTGGAATAATGTGTTTAGATCATCGGGAGTTGAACCTGGTCAAAATGATTTTTAATTTCTCTATAAACAACAATTCCCCGTCCCCCAGCAATAATCGGATCAGATATAATATTGTGAGATAGATCAGTTTTAATACAAGGAAGAGCAAAGGTCCCAGCACCGTACCCTGGGGAACGCCAGATCCTACTTCTGTCCAAGCCGAGTGACTCACCCCCTACCCCAAAACGGGAAAAACCCTCTGTTTAACGGTGTTGAGAAATTTGCAATCCAAAGTTGTGAGTTTTTGTTTAACGAATACCATATCTGTTTAGTTTCAATAATAACCGGTTATGAGGAACGCAATCGAATCCTTTCGAGAAATCCATTCTTACCATGTCAATTGTGATCTTTTGTTAAGGCGTCATGGCAAATCTTAACTGTTAAAATCAACTGAGACTCACAAGAATGATGTTACGGAAAAACCATGTTGTTTTGTTCGGTAATGAAGAATGTCTGCGTTTCAAAGTGATGAATGGATTAACCCGGTTTGCAAACTAATGCCATTTCCAATAACCGTTCGATATGGCCGTAAGAGCACCCTCCTACCGTTAAGTCTTTGAAAAAGATTAGACTCGGGGTTACGCCGGCTGTTGTTGTTGATGCCGTTTTGAATTCACTGTTGCTGTTTTAGGGTGGGCATGTCGGGACATGCAAAACCTAAAGGTTCGTTAATAATACATGAAACGTGCGTTTGCGGTAAGTTGCAGTACTCGAATTGGTCTCTGTAAAGATACTGCATTCGGTACTGCAACCGAGTAAATTTATTTTTACTGCAGCTGCAGCACTTACGTGAGTTGCTGCAGCAAGTGATGGATATATCGGCAATGCACAGTACAGTGCCGGAGGTATGAACGAACCTTTACCAGCACAACAGAACGGCAATTCAACTTCGGCGTAACCCGAGGTTAGTCTTATTCAAGACTTAAAAGTAGGAGGGCGCTCTTAAAGGTGCGTGTTCGATCGTCTTGGGACCCCTGTGATTTACCCGGAAGTAGTATCGATTGCTTTTGATATCAGATGAAAGGCGTATTTTCTTTCTGCAGGCAGGAAGATTAATCCTAATTTGACACCCTCATGCAGTGGTACTCAGGTCTTATTGTGTGTATACATCCCATCCATTGTTTACATTCTCAGCTGTTAGTGTTACTGATACTTGCCTGTTGAGTTCAAGAGTATCATATTTCCATTGCATGGCCATGGTCAGGTATACAATACCTACTTGCACCAATAGTGATAGTGACATTCCTGCTTGCACTAAATGAGATAGTCCTAAAAAACCTAAAGGTAGCTATGTAACAGTTTGTCTGATTGGTTGGGTCAGATTGCAAAATTTTGCTTGAAAATTAAACTGTCGAATGACTTCTATAGCCCAATTTATATCCAAAATAATACTTCCCATGTTATCATATACATTGTGGTACAGAATAACATTGTTTGTATTAATGTTTAACACTGATGCATGGAAATATTTCATAAGCAATATTTGCCCTTTTTTTTTGAAGAGCGCCCCCAATTTTCAAATTTGATATTTTTGCACAGTTACGTTGGTTAAATTTCTAGGAACTGTACCTGCGACACGAGAATGCTAAAAATCGTATTAATCACAAAATTAAGCGGTGAGTTGTAATTAGAAGATGATCCCAGATGGACTTAACGGCAGAGCTGGAAATGTGACGTTTATGTCCGTCCATGACGTTAAATAATGCCGCCACGCAGAAAATAACCTCTTAGTGGCCACCACGGAAATAACCTCTAACTTGACTTGTCCCCCGATCTATTAAAAACAACTAATGGATGAGCGTAGACACGTACATGGCGCTATTCCCAGCTATTTCCACATTGGAAGGCCGTTTTCCAGCAGCCGTTGTATGATTATCGGGGATCCCCATAATAGTATTCTAGTACAAAATTCTTCGCTTTGTGACCATAGACATTTCGAGCTTAACCATTCACAGGTATAGTTAGTTTACTAGCCAGTTAACCAAATGCACCGTGTAAAATCTCCAAATTTTTGAAAAATTCGGGGGCGCCCTTCAAAAAAATGTGCTAATATTGCTTTAAGCAGACTACTATTTCACTTTGTGGTCAACAGGCACAACTTTTGTACAGCACTGTCTGACAGATATTACTACACAATATGGGATTTTGCCTTGCACTGATATCAGGAAAAAAAAAGTCCCTTCTAAAAGGGAAGTATGGTAATCTGAGCTTGTGTTCCATGTATGCAAATTTCTACTTCAAATACTACCAGATGTCTCGAAACGTAACATGACAGCGAAGGCTTTTGTTTCCACAATAAAGTTTGATCATTTGATTGAATGCCTTGTATAGTATTCATTACAATATAGTTTTACAAAACCCAATTTGTTGTTTTCCATTTCATTTTTGTGCAACTAAAATGCGAAGATTGTCTTTTTAAGGACTTCGTCTTGTTTTCATTGTCGTCCTGAAATTTGAGCCCTCGAATCTATTTCTTTCCCAGATATAACAAAAAACCGCCGTTTTTTTTTTTTTTTACAACTTTTAATAGCACAGTATTGAATCGGGCTTTGCAACATGCATATTGCGTGCTACCATCAAACCGCCATTTGTTTCACACGGTACTCGATGGGGTGTTGCAGTGCCAGGCTCTCATATCAAGTACGAGATGCACACAAAACACATAAATCGAACACCACCTTTAAGCATATCGAACGGTACCACACAGAATCGACAATTTAAACATTTTGCAAAGATCCCCAAAGCATCTCCGTATGTCCATTTTCCATACCGGGACGTGTACCAGAGTTTCATGTTTTATCAAAAAATTGTTGTTCGTTCGCGTAGGCCGAAACGTGCCTAAAATTACAATACAAGTCCCTTTTCACGTGAAGTTTATCTTACCAAAATGTAGAAGAATCTCACAGGCACAAAAAACAATCGAGGCCTTGGTGTTGAAATTCACGATTTTTGGGAATAGGCCTAACTACCGGTAAAGGAAACCCTCAAGCAAA
>JAMKCH010039500.1:0-20771 GCA_023653785.1 Ophioderma brevispina | reverse complement strand
CGGTGCAATGGACTGTGGTGAAAATATTAGAATAATTTGATGATAAACTACCCACAATCATAACATAGGGCACTCACCTATGAAATGGATCTGGCTGTATAAGGCTGGCATTTCCAAACCTGTGGTATTTCAACATTAAAGGTTGATGCCTGAAATACATACTGATGTGGTTATATCATCTCTCTAATATACGAGAGGGTTCCTATGATATCAAGTATGACACTAAACATATTAAGTACAACATCCCGCTAAGCGAGATGGGTGGTCTTTTTAAAAGACTATTCTTGTTTAATTTAGAATGAAGATCTTAATAAGGTGCATTCAGAATAAATGAAATTCCTTCGACACTCAAATTAAAGAGCAAGATTTACACAGACCTCTAAATTTCTTAGATTAAAATCTATTAGATTAATATTTAGTCATTTTTTTACAAATTTTATCTAATCTTGAATTTGTCTTAATAGCAATCCAATAGATTATTTTAATCTAAGAATTTAGAGAGTAACCTATGCTCTGGAGGAATTAACTTTTTTAGGAAATGACACCCTCCTTTTTCTCAGTATCATAAGTGAATGGACATCTTCAACTTAGTAAAGTGCATTTTGCAAGCATTGCCCGAACATGAAGATGATTGTAATTATCCAAACAAAATAATTTTGCAAAAGAAATTATGACCAAACAAATACGAAAAATAGAAAAAGGCCACAAAACCTAAAGAGATCCGCAAAAAGGCTTATGACGCTTTGTAAAACAGAACATCAAAATCTACAGAGAGAAGTCCATTACCTCATCCAATTTTAGTGCTTTAAATCCTTGTGTATTTCTCCCCGTTTTTTTCAATTTTAACCCAAAACAGGGATTTCTTTGACTTTTGAAACATAAAACACACCTGCTAAAAGTGTTACAGCATCTACCGACAATAAATGAATATAGATCAAAAGAACAATGATGCTACTACGTAAATATGTGGTGCTGTTGTCTATTTTCTTAGAGAAAATCCTATTTTCCGTCGTATTAGACCCAAAAACAAAACCCCAATAATACACTTTTGTACCACAAAAAGTAGGCCCTCTTGATTATTCATGCAATCTATAAAAGAAAGATCTATGATTAACACAATAAACTACCACCACATCAGATCCCTAGTGTTTTTGGCTTAAAAATAAAAAATCATGATGTTTCTGAATTTTTAGCCCAAAATAGAGTTTTTGGCAAAAAAAACACCCCTGCCACCAATTTTTTTACCACAACCATCATTTCGTAAATTCTACATTACTATCATTCGAAAAAAGTGGTTGAATTTTGTTGTACCGAGGGGAGGGGTTCACCGACCCAATTTGCTCGTCCTGACGCTTCCACTATTGTTTGGCGTCAATCAAAGAATGGATTAACTGTCATGGACATCGAGGCTGGGTGAAGAGGAGGACGTAGGCCACGTAAATATGTAGTCTGGTACCGAGGGACCAAAACTCTAAAGTACTTAAATGATTGGACCAATCTGCCAAACATTATTTAATACTGGAACAAGACGAATAAATGTAAAGTATCAGATTTTCTAATATGTCCTAGTGACGTAAAAGGAAAATACTTACTTATTCGTCAATTACTATGTTGAAGGACTTCAGAGTTTGTTCAAGTTTAGGTGTTTGGAACTTTATGCAGTGCATTTTCCTTGTAATATTTTATTCGTGAGAAAAGCGGACATTTGTAATTATGGCCTTAATCTTATCCGCTATCGTGATATCAATTTCTATTGTTCTGATTGTTGTAACGTATTACAACCTGTCTCAGAACGAATGGAATCTTCGGACACGCCCAAAAACTTTTAATGAACTGACAGGATAAAAAAATCCTACTATAATCAAAAATATAAAAAAAATAAAAAAAATAAAAAAAATAAAAAAAATAAAAAATTTTTGATTTGTTGTTAGTATGTAAGCAGGGCAGTAGAAAGAAGAATCATTGAACATGTCTATTTGATATTAAAATAAATGTAAAAAGAATGTTGTTAATGTTGTATCGCACTAAATGCACAAATCTCGAATTGACAAAAGCAAATATGATGAAACAAAACATTTGGACATCATGATCTTTTTCTTTAATATTATTGCAAAAGTAAGAATGACCTATTATGTATTAGTATTTTGTTACTGGCATGGATGTTAAACAAAACTGCAAAGTGGGTGGGCTTGAAATCCATGTATAAAGAAAAGCCAGTACATGTGAAAATGCCCATTATCGGGCATAACACCAATGCCATAAACCTAAAAGAATTCCAAGATTTTTACATCGAAGATGTCTAAAATGGAGTAGATAAAAGCCACTACATTGCAAGTTACTAGCATATGTGTAGCCAGCAAATGGTTGGCGAAGATCACAGTCATGCACAGGAGTTGGGTGTGGTTGTATCATGTAGCAGTGCAAAGTACTCTCGGTTCTCAATTATTTTAAGAAATTAAGGACATGGTATATGGCCTACTAGAATTTCCTTTACATTTCCTAAGCAGCCACAAACAAAACTTGATTGATGACAGAGCACTCATCACAGTGTTAAATTCTTTCAGTTCATTGCCATGTAATGGATGGAATGACCATGGTTTTGAGAGTTACCATATGTGTGCACAATGCCAGATAGCACACATATGGAGGTTACAATATGCTCATCAACCAACGGCACAGTTCAGGGGTTGTGCTCTACATGCATGACGTGAATGATTTGTGTATTTTATGGTATATATATATACACAAACACTCAGGGTCTGGTTTATAAATACACTTGTGAATGAAAGCTTATTGAACTGCGCCATAGTAGTTGATACTATTGCCTTATAGTTGACAGCATGTTTAAAAACGGTTTTCCTGTTAAGTTTGAATTTGTTAATCGCGGGCAATGGACTGTGGTTAAAAATATTTAGAATCATTTGATGATAAACCCTACCCACCATCATAAACATAGGGCCCTCACATATGAAATGATATGGCTGTATAAAGGCTGGCAGTTCCAAACCAGAGTGGTATTCAAAAATTAAGGTTGATGCTGTTGAAAATACTGCATGCGGTTCTACTGTGTGATATCATCTCTCTAATTACGAGAGGGTTTCCTCTGATCTTCAAGTATTGACACTAACATAAAGTACACACATCCTGTAAGCATGGTTTTGGTTTGTCTTTTTAAACAAGACTATTCTTGTTTAATTTAGAATGAAGATCTTCATAAAGGTGCATTTCAGCTTAAATGAAATTCATGGAGGCTTCGTGAGTCCTCAATTAAAGAGCAAGATTTAACATTGACTTTCTAATTCTTAGATTAAAATCTATTAGATTTATATTTCAGTCTATTTTTTTAAAATTTATTAAATCTGGAATTTGTCCTTAATAGCAATCACTTAGATTATTTTTAATCTAAGATTTAGAGAGTAACCTTTGATTGGAGGAATCTTTTATGGAAATGACACCCTTTTTTCAGTATCCTTAGTGAATGGACATCTTCTACTTAGTAAAAGGTGATTGCAAGCATGCCCGAAAACATGAAGAGATGTATATCCAACAAACTTATTTGTGAAAAAGACAATTGACAAAACCCAAATACGAAAATATGCGTAAGGCAAAACCTAAAAGAGCTCAAAAAGGCTTCTGACTGCTTTTGTAAAACCTGAATCAAACATTACAGAGAGAAGAAGTTCATTACCACATCCAATTTTAGTTTTAATCCTTGTGTTGTTTTCTCCCGTTTTTTTTCCAAATTTTAACCAAAACAGGGGGGATTTCTTTGGCACTTTTGAACAGAAAACACACTGCCTAAAAGTGTTTAAGGCTCTCCCGACAAAAATAATATAGAGCTATAAAAACAATGCTGCTACTACGTAAAATTGTTGTGCTTTTGTCTATTTTATTAGAGAAAATCCTAATTTCCTTAATATTAGCCCAAAAAAAAACACCCCAATTAATACACACTTTTCCCAAAAAGTTAGCACTTGACTATTGCATGCAATCCATCAAATAAAGATCTATGATTAACAAAATACCACCCCACAGATCTTAGTGTTTTTGGCTTTTCTTAAATAAAAAAATCATGCATTTTTCTTAATTATAGCCAACCAAAATAGACTTTTTTGGCACAAAAAAAAACCCCTGCCACAATTTGTTACCACAACCATATTTTTCGTAAATTCTACCTTATTATCATCGAAAAAAAAAAAAGTGGTTGTTTTGTTGTACACGAGGGGAGGGGGTTCCCGACCAAATTTTGCAGTCCTGAACGCCCCACTATGGTTTGGCCGTCAATCAAAAGAACGGACTAAGCTTGATGGACAGCGAGGCGGTGAAGAGGAGGATTAGTCCACGTAATTATTGTAGTTTGTTACGAGTGACCAACACTCTAAAGTCCTTAAATGATTGGACCAAGATGGCAAATATATCTGGAACCAGCGGAATAAATGTAAAAGTATAGATGTTCTAATCTTCCTTAGTGACGAAAAGCAAAAATAATACTTCTTCGTATCAATTACTTTGTGAATGACTCAGGTTTGTGCAGTTTGGTGTTAATATTCAGTGCATTTGCCTTGTAATATTTTATTCGTGAGAAAGGAAAAAAAGGGACATTTTTTAATTCTGGCCCTTAATCTTATCCGCATCGTGATATCAATTCTATTGTTCTGATTGTGTAAAGTATACAATCCTCTCAGAACGAATGGAATCTTCGACACGCCCCAAAAACTTTTATGAACTGACAGGGAATAAAAAATCCTACTATAAATCAAATCGCTATTTATCAAAGTTGAGATATGCAATGACGAAATGCAAGGTTTTGATTTGTTGTTAGTATGTAAGCAGGGCAGTAGAAAGAAGAATCATTGAAACATGTCGATTTGAGATTAATACTAAATGTAAAAGAATGTCTGTTTAATGTTTATCGCACTAAAATTGCACCCCAAAATCTCTGACTTGACAAAAGCAAATATGATGAAACAAACACTTTTGGACATCCATGATCTTTGTTTTTAATATTATGCCAAGTAAGGAACTGAACTATTATGTATTAGTATTTTGTTACTGGCATGGATGTATAAACAAAACCTGCAAGTGGTGGGCTTGAAATCCATGTATTTTAAAGACAAGACAGTACATTTGAACTGATACCGGAATGTTAATTGGTTACGTTATAGAAATTCAAGCTGAGATAAAAAGTCTCGCCAGATTTTGACAGAGCGCTATTGCACATCATGAGATGTACAATTTGCCCGCAAACCACACATATGATATTTGCTTATTCTGAGAATTGTGAAACCAAACAGGCTGATAGTATTACATTTTAATCTCCCTCCATTTGCAGAGAGGAGACGGTTTTTATGACAAATTTTCAAATAATTGGTGATATTTTCTCTACATCGAAATAGTTTAAAGGAATTTGTACACAACTTTGTCCACTGTTTATAAGAAATATATGAATTTCCACATTTTTATCTTCTCGCAGTGTACCCTTAAATTACCAGAATATTATGTCCCACTTGAAGTCTTCTAATTTAAGTGCAAATTTTGCGGTGAAATTGCCATTGTTGTATCCTTTGGCTTCCTTGACTGGTGACTCGGTCGATCAAGAACAAAATATTTTAATTGCATTTTCATGATTCTGAATCAGCATTCAAATTCATTCGAATGAGTCTATAAAGCCTAGCCTTATTGTCGCTTAATGGCAAACAAAAATCGCATTTCAAAAGAAGAGCAATAACAAAAAAACAAAGGAAACTCAATGCATTGAATGAATGCAACAGGTTTGTGTTAATTATGTTAATTTTTGAATATGCCAGTTGTATCTGCTGAGCTAGAGCATGCGTTGGTACCTTGCAAACATAGTCTAATATGGGAAGAACCTTGGTCTCTATACCACAGTGTGCCCCTCCAGAATCAGAAAAACCAGTGGGGCGCAAGGAAGAAGAGTTACATACTGCCGCGGTTTAATCATGCAAAAATATTTATTGAAGTAGGACCAAGTTGACCAATATATTACAAGTGGACCAGTATATACGAAATTCCTGGCTGAAATCCATGTGTAAAGAGTTATGAGAGTAGTTCGTGTTGTTGATAACGCACAATTTTTAACTCTGCTTTCGAGTCGCATCATCACATATCCCCTTAGTATGGCCCGTCACGATAAGTCATCAATCGCGGTAGGCAATTGTGTCGGATCAATTAGGTATATCGGATTTGCGTTGGCGGAAAAAATTTGGATATAATGGAAATTAATCTCCAATTGAGTGCAACGAACCGAAAATCTGTTAATGTCAGATTTTAATGAACTAATCAGAAATAACAATTGGAGGCATTTAAACAAACTAAAAAACTTATGGACCTATAAGACAGAATTTTCATGCTTCGTTCATGTTGACGTAAAGAGTTAAACGGAATTGAGGACCCTATTTCGTACCATTGTAGCCGCAATGTGAAGCAGACATAATGTACTTCTACACCGGTTTTGAAAGCAAAACTGGGGTGCTAATTTTCTGGAATTGTCCTGTTTGTCTCTTTAATGTGGTCCCCACGTGTACTACTAGACCTCTTTATAATGGTCGTAGCACTACGATCAGAAATTAAAAACAAGACCAAGTAGAATCTTGTCATTTGATTGGAAGAAAAATGACAACTCAGGTCAAGGTATTCAATAAATGAGATATATCGCAGGCTCTTACGTCACACACTGTTTCCATTGGCGTGCCTTTTTATTCCAACATTTCATTCTATGCATGCCTCAATGCTTCGTGGCTATGATATGAAATGGAATTTAATATTAGTGCTGACGGGGGTGCTGCAACGAATATCTCGGCACTTCCGTAGATGGGTCTTTGCCGTGACAAACAACGGGGAACGATCTTGTTTTCAGGTTTTGCCTGAAAAAAAATTTTTGGTCAGAGTTAACTGCGGGGGTTACTTTGAAACTTGGTCCCAAGCTAAAAAAACTTCGTTAGTGCCCAAGGGGGTGGGTTCCTAGGGATCCAAACCAATAACCGATTTCCATGGGAGTGTGATCATGATACTAACAACGTCAATTGGGGGTCACGTAAGAACCACATACCACAATAAAAATGAACACATCCGAACTGTGGACTAGGACCTATGGCCAATTGAAATGGCACTCTCGAAAAAAGGGGTCGCACAGTTCCATTACCTCAGACAACTCCAATATAAGGTTTGAACCAAAATAATTCACTAATGACTCTAGAATAAACAATGAATAATCATTGCAAAACTAGTCAAATTTATACCATCTTGTATTTTTCTCAGAAACTTCAAATCACCTTGGTTTTCCCATAGACTTACACAGTTTAAGAAACACACGGTCATGACCAAAATTAAAATTGATTGCTATCAAGCATATAAAAGGTTATTGATGAAATATTATTAAGTATAATTAATTTGCCTCCTAAGGTATATATCTAAGCATATAAAATCTCCCAAGATTGAATTACTTTAATTTTAAATTAGTAAAAATATCTGGTTTTTCACTTCCGTTAGTGCCAGGGGGGGGGGGGGTTCTAGGGACCCAACCTAATTATTCTAATGAGGCCGTGGGCGGATTTAATATTTTAGTACAGGAGAAGGCGTATTCATAAATAGCAATTAGCAAAAAACTCCTTGAAAAAAAATTTGGATTGCGTAACCGAGAAATCCGCAAAAAAAAAAACAAATCAAATGTTGGGTACTATGGAACCCCCCCCCCCCTTGGGCTCTTGTGTTAATATTTTTGTATTGTGGTGTGATTTTAATAATGACGATTGAAACAAGGGAGAGATGAGTTCTTCTAACGATACGTTTACGTTCTGATCTTTCAGTTTAGGCAAGTAAGTATATAATTTGGTTTTTATCAATCCTTTGCTCACACTCTAGCATTGTGGTGTTTGTTCTTTTAAGATTAAAACATTTTGTGTGTTTTGATAAAAGGGAAATATTTTACTTGAAGCACGATCCTCCCGCATGATAACTGGATATTACCAGTAAGAAATAATTTACCGAGCATTCCAAGGTATGTGATTCTACGTGTATGACACATGTTTAGGTACCATATTGTACCTATGTCTGACTATGTTTTCTAGGTGTAGTGGTTCAAAGAGATGTTGGCCACACAGAAATCATCGTTTATATAATTCTATGCCAGAAAACACACAACAAACACAAAGGAAACAAACATATAATAAAAAAGAAACTATTGATGACCTATGTAGTCTGGTAATGTGATTATGGTAGATTTCTCTACTGTATTGATTATGAGTTTTCACAAAATAACATCTGTCATCCTTGAAATTTATTGGTCGATGCAACGGAAAAAGATGATAGGTGAGGTAAAGGACACAAAATATGCCCTAGTTTTTATTCACATCTGTAAATTGTACAGTAATCCGCAGGGCTCTGGTTTCGAAAAGTGAAGAATAATTGGACATGATGGGGTCGGCCCACTACTGTTTCAGTTTGAATGCGGAATTTTGTGTTCATTGATGAATAAAAAAAAGGAATTCAGCGTTTCGTGTACATTGTATCGTGATAGCATTCCAAATCTCTCTAATGAATCTCAGGCGTATGCAAGCAGTGGCCGAGGCCCAGTGCATATAGGGTAATATGAACGGGGTGAATCGGTAAACTTTCTACAATTTGATTTTTATTTCTATTAAAAATGGGTTTGGGGGACAAAAAAATTGGTGCTCTTTTAAGGACCTACAAAATGTTGTGTTCAAGCAATAACGGTTAATTAAATGCATTCAGAAATCAAACACAAACGGACATGTTTACAACTAAGTTGGTTATTGTATAACTTACTGGACACGAGCGAGCCTTGGAAAGCCTTTATTTAAGTCTGAAATATGAATTGGATTCACCTGTGAATGCTTTCAGTTGAGTTAGCGTGTTATTCCCATTTATTCTTGTCTACAGACAAGCTCTTCCTATAAATCTAATAGAATCAGGTGGAATATGTCATATAAACAGTGACAATTTCCCCAGATTGGGACACCGATTATACTCAGTCTTGTCGAAGATTGACATGTTTAAGGACGGCCGACACCTAACTTTGAAATTTTACTAGAAGTTAGAAATTGCAGTTTCCCCAAAGCCCTCAGAAATTATACAAATTGGCACACTCCAACCTCAGATAAAATCTTTACCACTCAAATGGTTTTGTTATAGTCCAAAAACAGTATGATTAATTTCAAATTGAATTTTAGACACATAAACATTTTATGACTCCTCTTCCAGGGAAAGGTTCACATTCAGACGCCAACACTGTTTGGCTCTGACGTTGTCTGCTACACTAGATTACTTAGTGTGTGGTTCCTAATCCCATAAGGTCTCTAGAGGAAACAAACTGACAATCACCGCCAAAAAGTGAGGTACGGTATTTTAATTGTCAGATCTAGGGAGCAATTTCCCCGTAACCAAGGCAGAGGTCCTCTCCGTGATTTTGTGCTAGATGGGTTTTGAAGGGACATCAGGGATACACGAAAGTCTGGCGAATTAAAATTGTTTTTGTATTTGATTGTTTTTGTGTTGATTTTGTGGGAGTCATGGGACGTATAGATTGGGCACAGATCACACTCGGTCTTATCAAGATGGGCCATGTTTTCAAGACGCCCACACCTATTTTTTTACTAGAATTTGACGTGCAGTTTCCCCAAAAGCCTACAACCAAATTATACCAAATGGCAACAGATTAAATCTTTACACTCAAATGAGTTTGTTACTAGTCCAACAGTCACAATCAACGCAAAAGGTGAGGTAGCGGTATTGTGTCAGATCTAGGAGCCCAATTTCCCCAATAAACCAAGGCAGGGGTCCGCTCCGTGATTTTTGTTCAGATGGGTTTTGAAGGGACGTTGGCGATACAACGCAAGTCTGGTGAATTAACATGTTTTGTTTGGTGGATTTTTTGTGGGGTCAGGGGACGTCACGGAACTCTAACCACCAGAAATGTATATTGGCTGACTATTGAAAAATGTGAATTAGGAAATATTGGTTTAAAGATTGCATACATTCAAAACACTAACGTCCCTACAGGAAAATCTCGACGTCACCTCAAAAAGTGCTGTAGCGTAACGAGCTTATTTTTATCCCTGGCTGAAAAAACAGAGGGGGATATTGCGAGACTGTGCATGTCTGTATGTGTATGTATGGGTGTGTTCCAGGTTAGGTTTTTGGTTATGGTTTCGTTTTTGTGTCTCTTCGAAAAGTTGAAGTCGATTTAAACCAGACTTAGGGTTAAGGTACAATAGGGGTTCCCTCATATGTGGATGGTGGCAAAGATTATAGACCAAGGTCAAAAGGTAAATCTGAGTTCTGTTCCAGACTTACATCTTGCCAGGGGGATGTCGAAAGTTTACTTGCAGATTTTTCTTGTTAGATCCAGGAGCCAATTTTCCCCCACCCCCCTTTTTTTTTTGTCCCCACCCCCAAACCCTAAATCAAGACAGGGGTCCGGCTCTGTAATTTTCAAAAACACTTAAGTGCAGGGATATAGGTTAATCATGTAACAGTGACTGTATGTCAAGCGCAATGCTCAAATCATAGAAGAACTACAATTTATCAAATGATAAACTTAGGTTTTTGATAACAACTTAGTTTTTCAATGATAACTTTGTTTTTCTAGTAAACTAAGTTTATCAAGTGAAAACTTTTTATGAACTACTCTACTTATTAAATTGAAAAACTTGTCTGGTAACTAGTTTATCAAATATTTTAAGCATTGCGCGTGTCAAAACATAGTTTTTCACAGATAAACTTTTTTTTCTGATAAACAACTAAGTTTATCATCTTCTAAACTTAAGGTGTACGTCGAGCAACTCTGTTGAACGGTTATGGGTAGACTTTGGTCATATCGTCTTGCTCGGTAACCATATGAAGCATAGTGTCTCTCACAACCGACGAAGACGGCTCTTTGGCATTTTCGGGGATCTACGGCACAGATTAAGAGCAGTCCGTTATCATCTCCTCTGGTAGTCAATCGTGGTTGTCTGGATTTTTCGTGACTTCCAAATGACCCACCTCTCCGATGATGTCGATGATTTTAAAGACCGTACTCTGCTATATCCGAGTAAAAATCAGCGACTCGGCTTGTTTGTACTACCCTTTCCCGTCTGCAGTGCAAGCGTCGATGGAGCAATCCGTTGGACTAAGCAAGCCTGAGGGAGACTCTGTGTCGAGTTTTGTGTAACGTACCAACCAACTCTAGTAAAAAACGTGGCTTTCTGCACACAGGCTTGGAGCTGAACCATTGCTAAAGCTACGGGACAAAGGCAATTCTGGCCGGAACCTGACCTTGATATGTAGACAAAATGTATGCCTCAAAGGCGTTTTCATGAACTTTAACCATTATCATGTGTTTACTGGGGCCGCCTGTCCAGATAGCTCCATATGAAGGGCTAAGGCTGTGGCATTGTGTTATCAAGTCATTGGCAAAACTATAATAAAATTACAATTTTGTGCACGTGTTTTGAAAAGAGTACCACTTTAAATGTTAAAGATGCATATTTTTGGCAAAAACTGGGGTGTTAATATTTTAACAACAATCGGTGTCAAGCTTGACGGTGTTAGTTTCTGGTGTGAAATTAGGATTTAAAACACCGCTCGGTGGTGCTGCTGCACAATTTTAATTATGCATTTTGTTGATCAGCTTTATGAAACATTAAAGGTAAGCAGATAATAGAAGCAAACGATAACAAAGATCCAACATTTTGGTATTAAAATATCAGACGTTATAAATATAAATGTTAACCGCAAAGGTTGGTGTTAGTTACCCGAGGTCATTCCGGTATTGATTCCAGGAGAGTGTAAAATTAACACATTAGTGTAAATTTGGCACCGGCAGTGTTATGTAAAATTAACCACCAAGACAGTGGTCATATAATGATGGTAACACCACGTTGTGTTAATATAACACTAACCATGGGGTAATCTAACACCAGTGGTGCGAGTCCCGTATTGTTCCACGGTGGTGTTAAAAAAAAATTTTTTTTTTTAAAAAACACCCTTATTTTTTTCTTTTTTAAATTGGTTTTATCTTTTAAATTAAGTTAATCAAAATTTTATAGGAAAACTAAGCCTCTAGCTAAAGGCAAGGTTTACTTATCCTATGACACCTGTATTGTTTGTTAGTTCTTACAGCTATTTCTGGATCAAACGAGCGCTCTTGCTCTTATCTCGCTTATAACAACATACCATACTGAATAGCTTCTCATAGCTAAGTAATCACACGATTCCCTGTAGCGAAAATTTCATCATACCATTTTTTTTGTTTTTGTGGGACTATATTAATGACACAATCGTATAAAACGGCATGTCGAAAGTGCTTGACCCCTTTCGGTAAGCGTGACGGCATACATAACACATAATTAAAACAAAACATATGATAAATCACTATTTATATTTGTGTGTTCGATTTATGTTTATTAATGCCAAAATTGAAGTAGTAAGTGAACTTAAAAGAATTGTAAGGGGTAATTTTTTCGAGATGAAAAAATATACTAACTTTGTTTTCCCACTGCCTCACCAAATAAAAAATTACGGTGCATGAAAACAATCAAACTTAATAGCTTTAGTTACATGTTTATTATATATGGATCTCAACACTAAAAAAAACTAAAAATGAGTACCTGTATTTCAGTTGTGTATACTCACACCTTCCTCAGCAGAATGATCCGGTCAGTGATGGAGACCTTTTATACCAATGACGCCGAAACGGACGTAGACTTGACAGTTTGTAGCGCCCGTCCTTAATGAGGATGGTTGGTAGGCCCTGATTAGACTGAGTCTCTAGTCCTCCGTTCGCGGCGCACTTTTATTACCCACAATTCTACGGCATGCTCACGGGGACTGAGAAAAAATACGACCAAAAACCAGGGGAGCACTTTCGCCTAAGATTTTGAGGCAAAAATCATGCCGCAGTAGGGGACGTCCTCCTCATGAATATAAATACGATATCATGGGCGCGGCAGGGAGTTTGTCACCAGGGTCATCCTCCTGGCCTGGCAAAGCATGGGCCTGGGCATTGACTTGGCATGGCCGAAAAAGTAACAAAGCAGGATTTACATGAAGGAAGTTGGTTTCATGGAATGGATACGCCGCACCTTGTTGAATTATCTCCTGCCTGGTCATGGAACACGCATGTTTAATGCATGAATGTGGGCGAAGAAAACACACATCATTCTCTATACTATTCCTATAGTAATGTGATGATCATGATGATAGTCTTTCATCTCTGTCAACTTGAAGGGTAGAGTCAAGATGCGATTGATTGTTGCCTTTGTCAAATGAATTATTTTTAGCTAGGACTAAATACTGGCATGCTGGCCTAAGCTAAGCATAGCCTAAGAAGCTAACGTAAAGGGGAATGAAGGACTAGAGTAGCTTTGCGGCCTAGCCCCTACCTTGGCTGCTAGTGCTACTTGTCCTAGCTAGAGACTAGGAACCGCACCCAAACACCCGAAAAACCCATTCCCGCTATAACGCAAAGGGGAAGCATGACAGTGATTACAAACTTTAATTTATTACAAAAGGTGGGGGTGGGGGGGGGGGGTGGGGGGGGGTATTTTTTTAGGGGGGGTGGGGGGGGGGGGGGGGGGGGGGGTCAGGACAACTCTTCTAATTATATTGCCGTTGTACCTGTGTGATTCCCACACATGAACAGATGCAAAACACGTGTCTGGGATGAGTTTGATCGTGGGTCAGTTCTTCTTTAGCACTTATGTGCAATGATATATGATGTTAGCCTGGTACTAGGGCCGTAAAATTAAAAAATTGGACTTCTATTATGATTTCTGATGTGACACTTCACGCTCCTGCTTGCTAATAGACATGGCTGCAGGAGCATGTTTAATTTATTAATACTATTAGATCGACATAGGCTAGCCTAGCTAGAATGTAGCCACTGTCTTTTGTACTGTAGTTTTACATTTTTGCTCTTTAGCAGGCCTATTCTGAGGACTAGAGGACACGGCTAGAAACGTGCCTTAAGCCTAGGCAAGGGGTACTGCCAGTATCAGCAGTTATCGGGGTATAGCTACAGTATAGACTCTAGCCTGGGGTAGAACATAGCTTTAGCTATCGAGTCTGTAGCCTGCCCCTAGTGAGCACCCCAACTCGAGCCAATAGCAAAACTAGTCTAGGCTTCATTCACATCAACATGTATACACATGTTCAACTACATGCATGCATGACATAAGCATTATCACTGCCTATGCAGGATTATTGACACGGCCGACCGTCACGGAGGATTGCACTGCCAATTTACAGGTCTGATTAATATAGGCCTGGTTTATAGGTCCAACAAACATGCCAAAATAGGCATATCTGCTAGAATAGGTGATAAAAAACGCAAACAATAATGCCTATTGGCCTAGTAACATAAATAGTCTCAGTCTAGGACTAAGGGCCACATTGCTGTATGAAAGATAGCCTATAGCTGGTGTTTTGGTCTTGCCGAAACTTGTTTTGGGCCACATGAACTAGGTCTACATAAAAAAAAAAATATCCTGACAATGTCACAAGGTTGTTTTTTTAGGGAAAGAGAGTTTGAAACATTATTTTTCACCTGTAAAATTAGCACATGAGCATTAGCTTAGCACTAAAAAGCAGTCAACATCCATTTTAGGTTCAGTACAGTGGGCATAGGTCAAGTTTCTTAGGCCTATGGACCAAACCCTAAATTTGTAGTCAGTATAGGCTATGTTAAAAATGGAAGGCCTAGCTTCATGTTTTGGTATTATTTATTTATAGAGGACTTTAAATTAGGGGTATTAAGGAGGTTTGTAAAAAATAACCAATTCTGTGGAAGCTTCTTGGTCAAGTTATTATAACTCGACCCGGTAAACTAGGCTCCTGAAGAATGTTCAAAATAAATATGAAAAGGGGGGGTCCAATTAATTTTAAAATCTTTCATCAGATTGAATGAGCCTTGACCCCAATAGGCCTAACCCATTTGTAAAAGTTCACCCCCGATATTTAAACCCGTTTTATTATAAGAGCTAGTAATAATCTTTTAACTCATGTGTAAATTGTAAATTTTTATTGACGGACCAAAATGACGAAATTTTCTAATGCTCATTAACAGGGCAATAACTGGAAATATTTCTGCCCTAAGACTTAAATTTACATGGTTAATGAGGAAAAATAGTAGCTTTTTCTTACACCAAAATGTTGATTACCTCTGTAAAAATCTGAGGTCCATGGACGAAGGTATATACCTTTGTTTAAAGGGGCATTTCGGTGCTTATTACAGCTGTCCGACTTCACTAAAAAAGTTGAGATTTATGTGTACTGTAGACTCTTTACTATGTGCAAATCGATTTACTCTGCCAGAAATAATGGGGTTTTTTTGATCAGTAAAAAATGTATAAATAAATCTCTTGAAAACTACGACTTAGCTTAAAAAAGAAAACTTGGTAAACGTGAATGTTTACACCTATGCGAGCGGCCTAGCAGATCGGAAGAACTTTCTTTTTTTTCCGGCCAATCCCACCCCCATTTATGACTGGATGTAATTTGTAGAAGTGGCAAAAGACTAGTATGGAAAGTGAAAATTCTCAAAAAATGATAACTAAACACATCAATTTTAGGGCCACCAGATTGTTTGTGGGTGTTTGTCAGACCCGTATTGGGAGGGGGAGAGGGGACGGTCGACGGTCCCCTCCAAAAAAGTACCCCAAAAGTGATTTTTACTACAATTTTTTGAGCCTGTCGTTATTTATTTTTGCGTAAATTAAGTTACTCATAAACAAACCAAATCACATGCAAAATAGTAAAAAGAGAAAACACGGAGACTAACTCTGAACTATCTAAACTAACTAATTAATAAATAACTCTAAGTAATTAATATCTGCATAAATAAATACCTGTATAAAAAACTGACATCAATACTAAATAACGGAATTCAATAAAATAAATAATCAAATAACAACCGATATAATTAATAACACTAAAAAAACAAATAAGTTTTAACTAGGAGTAAAGAAGAACACAACATTACCACATGAACATAGAATAAATTTAATTATAAAATAAATACAAACACTTAAAGCATCAGAGAACAAGATTGGAATGTAACATTCACTGTATGTCTCTAAAAAACAACAAACAAACCAACAAAAAAAAAAAAACACAAAACGACAAAACCCATGTAAACTGAGCTTTAACAAAACAAAACTTCATCAGCCATTGCTAGCGTAAATTCCCGCGAATAATGCGCGCAACGTTGTTATACGCCGCTCAACAAGTGATACGCGTTAAGTGGTGAATTATTCATGAGCCAAGAGCGCTCCCTATTCGAAACGTATTTTTTCAGTCGTCACCATAGCACCCTCGCAGGGGCCGTGCGTATATGTTGAACAACGGAAGGTTAGCCTAGGCCCTGATAAAATGGTTTCTCAAAATTTCGAGGTTCCCTGTCCAAGCATTGGCAAACTGTTCAAATCCCACAGTGATGAAAAGTGCGGACTCTAGAACCTTCTGAGGATGTGAACTGGGACAGTGGTGCTCAAGGAATCTGGTATTTAAGTCCAAGATAAGGAACGTTTAGTTTCTGCGATATAATAGGATTCTAAAAACTGGAATCCTGTATAGAATAGATATAGGAGAAACATTTTAGTTAAAACTATTTTCGGAAAAAAAATTGTTTAGAAAGAAAAGAGAAGTCCGATTGAAAGGCTACACCCGTACTGTCGGAATACAAAACTTGCGAATTCTTAGCTTTAGTTTATTTTAGCAATTGCTATACGAAATCCACGTTTCCTCCTTTAGTAAATGCGATTGATTGATGTTCGTTAATATTATGATTGCTTGTTGTTGTTTGTGTGATGTTTTATTTGAACGTTTTGTTGTAAATTAGTCCACCATAGCCAATTGGTTATCTACGATTATTATATATAACTTTTCCACCTCAAAAGATAAAAAAAATGTCCCAATATGCGCATTGTTTGGAGACAACCTTGCTTCCGACTGCCGCGCAACTCCATTGGATTAGATAGATAAATCTTCCACCAGAAAGAAAACAACTGTATTTCAATTTATTATGTGGATCCGTTCTATAGAGAGATTATCTGTTTCCCTGTAATGAACTCTAAACCCTTTGGAACATGACAACGGAGAAAATATAGCAATAACTCTCACAAGACTTAAAAGTAGCGGGGCGGATTTAGGAGGCCCGAGGTGTCGGCGTGCCCTTTAAATATGCACAACGATCGAATATTGTTTTGTAGCTAATAATGTGCCGATAGAGACAACCATTGAATTTTGCTGAGACTCAACCGGTGTGAAATCCGAAGGCAAGGCAAGGTGTCAAAGCCTATGTCAAATTGACGAATTAAGCAAGAGATACTGCAGACTTTCATCTATAAATCCCCTTCATTGATGAACCTTTTCTGTGAATGGACTAGTCATAGAGACTGTTGATGTTATGATATTGCTGGGGGTTTTCCTAATCTGATGATGTGTCCAGGGACAACGACAATCCTCGTGTCTCTAATCTCTAAGAGGTTTGTTTCATTCTACATAGTATCATGAATTACAAGAAGATTTACAATATATTAGACCATTGTTGAGAATCAACGTTTTGTCCTGTAAAGCATGCTAAGCTTACGCAAGGGCACGCTGTTTCGAAACGGATTGCCGTCGAAACGGTTTGAGTGAGGGTCGCGCCCTTTAGTAGCCCAACTTTGTGTGAAAAATGTGTGTAAAAATGATATTGTCATCTCCTTCAAAACGAAAAGTCATAAAAGTTTACACCTTAGGAATCACAAAATCCCAAATGCCTCGAGACTGGACGGTGTGCGAAATTAAACAAAGCTTACATAATCCCGAAACTTTTAACGGTTGAAGCTCGAGATTATGTAAGCTGTGGTTGATTTCGCTTCACCGTTTCATCCCTATATTTTGATCATTTGGTATTTTCTCTAAGGGGGGCTACTTTAGTTATGCAATATCACTTACAAATCCGCGTATTATTCTTTGATCTTTTTCTATGAATTTTTGTAATTGAGTAATTTTATTGTTTGTTTGTGTAATTGATGCTTTCTTTTGTATATGCCTTTCATATTAAAAAAAATACGATGTGTTGTGTCAACCCCCTCAGTTTTACTGCCTACTGGAATGTAATACCTGAAATTAATAAATGGTACAAATACATACAGGAATTGTTAATCAATTTTGTAAATCGCTTGATTGCGTCAATTTGGTTCTGATGCTGGTAAGCTTATGAAGATAATAGATTCCCAAAATGTTGCAATGTTAGATTATGCAATCGTGTTCTTGATTGTATATTTTGGCTAGACCATTTACGGGCCTGGATACATCACACACCAACCTTCAGAAACCTTAAAAACTTGAACCACTTGTTACTTTGCTGTTTTGTTCTGTTTATGTGGTGGAACCTGTTCCGTTGAAAACACGGTTCAACTGCCCTGAAAAAACCGGCGTTTACGTTTTGAAGTCGCTCCTAAATAAATAAGATATGAGTGTATTTGGTAACTTAGCGGTAGACGGTTAGGTACATTACACACATGGGCAGGAAGTGTTCTGACAAAGGCCTTGTTGACACTGAATATTGACAATGTGAACCTTTCGATTACATTGGTAGCACATTGCAGTACACTGATATAAAGTCCACAAATGGGAATAGATTTCTTTAACCCTACTTGTTCACTTAGAATGTATAGATAAAAAGTACATTTCGATAACACTCTACTTTTATGTATTAGAAACGTACTTGAAAATGGACGCAGAATGTACTCAAATGTACTCTCAAGGGTGGTCCTTCTTCTTAGCGTCTCCGCAAGTTCATTAGTAATCGCTTGGGTGGTGTCAGGATTTATCCACTGAGTAAGCTGATTCCGGGGCCGCGTGTATCCATTATACGAACGCTCCTAACATTGCCCGCTGCATGTTGAGACTGGAGCGGATTGTGAACCAGTCAGGGTTTACAACCCCTACTTTATTCGACACTGACTGCGAGGTACATGTACATTTGTGACTCTCTGTACCCGGGACCCGTACGGATTAACTTCCCGGGATGTTTTCAGGATTCATTTGCCCAATTCGAAGTGAACCATGGAGAGCAGTGTTCTGTATTTAATCACTAGCTCGTATACAGATTAAATCCATAATTGAGCACCTGAATAATCCCAGCAGCGAGTGACCCCACCGGGATTCGAACCCGGGTTTTTTTTGGTAAATTTGCCGCCACAGGCAAAGAACCCTAACCGATAGGCCACGCTTCTCCCACAGGGGGGTTGTCTATCAAGTAAAAATTTTCGAGAAACAATGTACGTGAAAGGTTCTAGTGTTCTTTTTCAAATGTGGCTGTGGAATGACTCCTAATAAAGAATAAAGTTCGACCCCAATGCACTTGAAATATATTCCAAATGTGCAGTTTCTGTCCAATGTGATCTAAGGGGTGGCAAGAGAGAAATATACTTATCCAAACCATTTACTCGAAATGTGTTTTTGGTCAAATGTTCACCTCAGGAATGTTAGGAGACAAAAGCTACATTTAAAAGCACAATGTACTCAAAATGTACTCGATTTAAATAGATACTCAAAAACACTTTTTGTTTTTTTCACCCCGTTCCAAATTTGCATTTTATGAAGTTCATATTGGAATGTATGAGAGCGGGTGTGGTCCAGTGGAAAGCGCAGAATTCAGAATTCGTATCATTAGACCATTTAAATCGTGAGTTCGAGCCCTGCCGTGGTCAAACTTATTTGTATCCTTGGACAAGATGCATAGTCTCAATTGCTTCCGACCAAAGTGACCAAATGGGAGCTGTTATGGTGATATAACAATCTAAGTGCTGATAGGTTAATGCGCCTAGCAACTGCACTAGATTGTGACGATTTTCTTAATGGCAGGTAATAATGAAATCTACGACGGAGCGTCCACGATTGAGGCACCCCCAGTTTGAATGCCATGATATGGACAATCACATAATCGCTATGTAAGCAGTGCATGCACGATGGTACGTTTTGTGTGGGGACGTGTGATGAAAACTTTTGGGATTGTAATGTAAAATTATGCAATCCATACCACCATGCGACATCACGTGCATTAAAAGGTGAACGAGAGATTTGAAGCACCAAATATTGTGTCATATGAGTCATTTAATATAGATAAGACGCTCAAAAGAAATTTTATAAAAGAGGGAAAAAAAGTGATTTTGATTTGATTCTTTTCATTTCCATTAAAAATAGACTGAATTTCGTCTTTGTTCTATAACTAAATTAGGGAAATTCACAATTTCGTTGCCAAAGGAAACATTTCTCAGCTTCACCTTCCAGATGGGGTTGTTTTGATGGAATGCGTTACATCAGGGCAAAAAATCAGTACTTTCTGATTGTTTTTTAGGGTCACCTTGAGATGTGAAAATCTCTCGTTGCACCTTTAAAATTGCAATTTGCAATCATGCAGCACGCGAAATAAGATCTGTACGACAGGCTTCCAAACGAAAGCGGTTCCAAAACGTACCTTCAGTAAAACATTCAATGAAGGACAATTTCAAAAGGTACCTTAAGTTCTTTAGAATTTAGAATTTAAGCAGTTCGAGCGTACATCACAAACACTTACACTTTTTTCATGAGAAGTATTATTTCTAACCCATTTGGAGTACATTCCCAGTACATACAAGGTACTCGCATTTTACCATCAAAAAGATATTTTATACGTGACCGCGAAATAGTGCAAACATACATATATTAGCCCAAAGTACTTAAACTTTTTTGACAAGATATTCCACTAGATTCAGTTGGTG